>VOPJ01000610.1:0-54814 GCA_014673585.1 Semibalanus balanoides
CAGGAAACCTGGTGGGCCAATTGATTCCGAATATCGAGTGCAAAATGAAACACCCTACTGTACATATGTCCGAACTTTTTGTGCTTTTGTATTTTTTCTTGGGGGAGCAAATTAAGGTTTCGGAAACTGGGCACTGGCGGATCCAGAAAGTGTGATTTTGACAGTTTGGGGGAGCCAAATCCCAAAAATTATCGCATAATTCTGAAAACTCATCGGATTTCGCTGCTTATGTATCAATAACTGATTTCAAAAACAAACTTTCCTAGTACAAGTTGCTTAGTTTTACGACAACTCAGGAAATGTGTCAAATTTGCGCCGAATTTTGGGTGGTTTGGGGGGGCATGGCCCCTTTGCCCCCCCCCCCTGGATCCGCCCTTGAAACTGGGGGTATGCCCCCTGGATCCACCATCCACCCCTGATATGTGCAGGGGTTACTGGTGGATCCAGGGGGAGGCCAACCAGGTCATTCCCCCTCCCCATTAGCCTGGAAGGGGGGTCAACATGTTTTTTGGCCCTCCAAAACGTTAACAATTTATCGTAAAAATTGCCTTTGCAGCAGTCAAAAACCAACTATTCACAGTAAAAACTGCAAAAATTTTGCGCCGCTTCGCGGCGCATTACATGAATTTTGTTTTAGCTTCTACAAATTTGGAAAATGGTAAAATGTAATCCATTAAGTGTCTGGCAGAGGCCTTCCTTGGCAGTTATTGCTTGCCCCAGGGCCTACTCCCTTCATAAAAAACATTTAGGTGGACATGTAAGCTTGTCTGCCGAGCTCCGAAAAAGGCGACGCGAACGCAAAGACGCAAACATTGCAACCGGAAGCTGCTTCCAGTGGTGTCCAACTGCTGGACGAAAGGCTAATTAATAGTGGTGACCAGACGCAGACGCATCTCCCGAGCCATCTCCCCCAAAAGCTCCTCTAATACAGAGGGCACCATTTATGCCGCAAAAGTTGTACAGTTCTCTTGCTGCTCTCAAATAATTTACACTGTTACCAGCATCTGGTGGATCCCAGGGGGGAATAATTTAGGGCCATGGCCCTCCAAGGCATCAAGTGGTCTGTTTGTTCCCCCAAACGATCAAGCCTCACAAGAAAAAGCGATCGGTAATAAATTAATAATGCATAAAAAGTATTTGCCTCTGATCCATGTATACAAGTTTTGATGGAAACAAATAATAATAATCATAAATGATAGTAAGATTGCCAATGGTCCAGGGGACAAATCTCAAAATTTGCACGTCGCTCCTCGGCGCAATTTAAATATAAATATATTTTATGCAGGTTAAAAATCATGCTTCTCTTCTTTAGAGCTTCTCTTCTCTTCTCTAGAACATAAAGCTTCTCAGCGCATTATGTTCTATGTTGCCTCTTTCCTATATCATTGGGCAAAACATTTCACTATAACATTTTTTACCGCACTATTAAGCGCAAAATAGCAATTTTGTATGTCCGCACTATACACAATGTGACGCATTGATGAAAATGCATATCCAGGGCCATATACTACATCAGGGGCGGATCCAGGGGGGGGGGCAATCCGGTCATGGCCCCCAAAGAAAAAAGGTGGGGCAACATATAATTTTGCCCCTCCCCCCAAAGGACATCAGTGAATACCCACATTGTTAATGCGGACTGATCTTGGTACTTTTGGTGTTAACATGGTAAGTCTGGTACTCGAGAAAAATAACATTTATCGTTAAAATAGCTTTGAAGCAGTCAAAATCCAGCTATTCACAATACAAAACTGAAAAAAATAGCGCCGCTTCGCGGCATCACACAAGTTTCGCAAATGCTTACACAAATTAGGAAAATGGGAAATGTATTTAATTAAGTGTCAGGCAGGGGCTCTACTTGACGGTAATTCATGGCCCCAGGGCCACTTCATACAGCATTAACCCTCGCCTTACCGTTTCCCACCTTCGCCGTATGGGGGGGCCTGACAGATCCCCGTTACTTCCAAACCAAGCATCATAGAGCAACGCGGTAAGAACCAGCATGTTGCCTGTCATGTGAGGAAACTAACGGCATGCATTTTTTAGGTTGCAGGTCATTGTGTGAACTTCCAGGTCACAGGTCAAGTGAATGACCTCGACTCGATCACGTCAAGAATAATGTGTCTTTTTGTCGTCAAAAAACCTCAAAATTAGAAATTGATAAATGTAAATAAAATGAATGGCCCTCGACCAGTTTCGTCTCAGAAATACAGAAAATGTATTTATTTGTTGGTATCTGGTCAAAATAAGTAAAAAAAAAGTGATACAAAATGACATCATGAGTTTCTTTCACTTAGGGAGCCATCACTCAATCACATATAGTCATTGCAAGTCATTGCTTTGAAATTTGGTTTGGTATTTTCCTACATTTTAGTTCTCTCACTTTCTTTGAGTCTTTCAAAATCTTTTATTTTTTATTTTTAGTGATTTTTTTTAAATGTTTTTTATGGGTAAGAAGCCAAAAATGTCGGAAATCCTTGTTGACCTTTTCTAATTAAAATGTCATTTTCGATCTTTGTCGCTTTCTGTTAGCAATTTGCTGCAAAACTCTATTTCTACCGAATTTTTACATTACTTTTACCGTTCTTTCCACCAACTATAATCGTCAACTAAACGTCATTATCAACCCATATGGACTGTACCAATCTCAGTGAAATTTTGCTAGCATATGTTTAATTGTTGTCAACTCAGCTACTGCAATTTCAGCAAGATGCGCCGGCATGAGTTAAAAGTGATTTCAGAGAAAAAAAAACATCAGGGGAGGCCTTGTCAGCCTCCCCGCCCCCGTAAAGCTGAAACACAGCACTCGCCGGGCAAATCGCGTCTTCGCAAGCAAAACGCGTCTTGAGGCCCGGGCTGTGGTCGCTCGAAAATCTCGTCTCGCTCGCAAATTCGTGCCGAAAAGTTGCATTAAGGCTGAAACACAAGCTCCCCTCGCGCGCAAATCGCGGTATCGAAACTCCCATTGAAATACACGCCAACTTTTTCCGCTCGTTCTCGCTCGCGTATCGCACCGCGATGCTGGCTCGCTGCCGACTCGCGGCAGATTCTCGCTCCTGAATCGCGGCCTATTATCTTGTGCGCGAGACAGTGACTCTAATTCACTTCTCGGCACGATTTGCGAGCGATACGCCGATTTTTCGAGCGAGACGGCCCAGACACAAGATACTGCCGATTGCTTGCGAAGAGACGCGATTTTGCCCGCGGAGTGCCTGTGTTTCAGCCTTAGAGTTTCAACTCTCTCGCGCGCGAGGATTAGAGACCCGCGATTCAGGAGCGAGATCTTGGCGCGCAGTCCCGCAGCGAGACCGCAGCGCGGTGCGAGGAGCGAGCGAGACACGAGCGGAAAGTGCTGCGTGTATTTCAATAGGAGTTGCGAGACGCGATTTGCGCGCGAGGAAGCTGTGTTTCAGCCTTAAGGCGAGGATTAATTTTCAAGCTGGCTAGCTGGCTGGCTAATTTTCAAGCTGTTAAGCTAGCTAGCTTGCCGAGTTCCGAAAAAGGCGACGCAAACGATATGACGCGAACATCGGCCCCCTAAAATAACCTAACCTAACAAATACGTATTATAACATGGAAATCCACATTAAAAATGCTGCAAATCCTTTATTACACGCAGAAAACACGGATATACATTTTTTCGTCATTTCTGCCGACCCCCTCAAGAATTATCGGTGACGCCCCTGCGAGTTGGTATGAAATAAACGTGATTATTACTAACGTGTGTATATGCTACGGAAAGTGGTGTTCTGTGTGTTTTAAGGTAAATTTTCCCCTAATTTTTTTCTCCCCAAAAAAATATATTTTTTTTTTCGAAAAAAAATAACGATTTTTTCCCCATTTTTTATCTCGAATGCCAAGTAAGGTGAGAAGCCCAAATCTGTGGAGAGAAAAAAAAATGATACCTTTTTGCCAAAAAAAGTTACCCTCTAAACCGAGCGGCTGGATCCGCCCCTGATAACACTAAAACTTTCGCGCCGCGCAATGGTCTTGTACTTTAAAAAAAGATCAAAGTTGGTATACAGGGGTCGAAAAAAATGAAAAGAGGTCGCCAACGAAATTCCATATCAAAGTTGTCGCCGCAGGTATGGTCGCCGCAAAGTGGTCGCCGCAGGGTCGGGCAAAAACAAAGTTTCTAAGTGTTTTGAATTTATGTCATCAATAAGGCGTTTACGAAGGTTTTACTGGTAGGTAAACTTGGATCCGGTGTTGGTTCGAGGTTAGGTTGAGATTTAGGTACTGAAGCTCTTATTTTGCCCATGGTCATGCCGAAGTTAGTCGTCCAGGTTCAAGCAAAGTGGTCGCCAACGAGGTTGGTAGGACAGAGCTTTTTTCGACCCCTGTTGGTATAGCTGATTCAAAATTGTTGTCACTGATTCCAAAGTTAATATGGCAATTTGCTATCTCCAGCTCCTTAAAGTTGGTATGGCCCATGCCATACATGTCCTGCACCGCCTATATTTATGGGTCTAAGCAGGCAAACCCGTACAAATTTCGCGCCGCTTCGCGGCGTTAAATAACTTAAGTACCTACCAGGCTACCACAGTATAGAAATCCCTATATAAATGTTGCAAAGACGTCTTTTCTCGTCATTTCAGCCATCCCCACTAAAAAATTATCGGCGACGCCCCTGCGAGTTGGTTTGAAATAAACGTTATTATCACTTATATGCGTATTCCGTAGCATATATGCTACGGATTATCGCGTTTTTGTCGTATTTTTTCCGAAAAAAGTATATTTTAAGCTCAAATACCAAAATAAGGTGACCGGTCCAATTCCAAGGATACAAAAATGGGGGATACCTTTTGGCACAAAAAAGTTCCCCCCTAAAAACCGATGGCTGGATCCGCCAGTGAGGGGTCCTTATTGGGTCCGCAATGGTGGGGCCCCCTCGTGACCCGATGGGGCCCCTTGAGGTCATCATTTATTTCGTTTGGCGCTCCATATATGACATGGCTTTTCAGTCCAAGTGTCATTAAAGTAAACACAATAAAATCAGCATAATCACATAAAAACCTAAGCAGCAATACAACACTAAACATACTCATGTAAAACTACGGCTAAAAATTACTACGTAAAATAGCACGGTATACTCACGGACTCAACCACTTCCTGCAGCGCCTACGACAACATGGCCACGTCCGCGACTCTCGCACATTCGCTGGGGCGGTTTCCACAGAGCACATGCCGATAACTGAACAATGTATCGTGCGTCTTCAGTGCGCACCCTGGGAAAGCTGGAGCTGCATTTCTCGGTTGCACGTGTTTACCCTACTCGAGACTGCGTTACGGTGTTGAAGACGTTCGACAGGCATTTCGGCCATAGAGTTATGTAACAGCGATGCAAGTGTTCCGGACAGTCCTTCCGCCCAACTAAACTTGTCTACTGGGGCCAATTCAAAGCTCCTCCAACAATGGAGTCACATGGGCGAGTCGCCACGCACTCCATAACAACCGTGCACAGTGGTTTACCTTCTCAGACGGTGTCTCTGCACTACGGCCACAACCCGAACCAGACAGACATGCATACGATGTGAGGGAAAAATAACATTTCCACGATCCATCTCTGACTCCTTGTAAAGCCCCTCGCTGATTTCGACAGTCCAACCAGAGTGGCGTAAATCGCGAATCAACTGCTGACACATGCGACTCGATACGTCAGTCCGCATGACTATCACTCCCAGAAATCTTGGCGTTGCGAGGGCTGATGATTGCGTTGCCAAAATTGAAACATTGAATTCTGATTAAGCCGCCGCGCTTTGTGATTTTATTAAAGAGATCAGTCTTTGAAGAATTAAATTTCAGGCAGTTTGAATAATACCAATGACTAGCAGATCCAGCGTGCATTCTACTTGTGCTTTTAAATCCAAATCCTTTGGGCGATCCCCGATGCAGAACTGACGTCATCAGCCGTACCATCACGGTTTCGAACTAAATACGATGACAGATCATTAGTACAAAAATTAAAAATAAAATTGGCCCCTAATAAGCGATCCTGAATTACAACCGTAGTGATGGTTTCACGCTCGCCCACCCCCACCACCTGACATCTGGGGAGCACGTAAAGGGGCACCACCTACTAGTCGTGCCCCCTTAACGCTGTCGTCGCACTCACTCCCTGGGCCTGGTCGCCATATACTCTGACCGCCTGAGGAGGCCCTCTTGCCACCTGAAAAGCACTCTGGCCGCCGAGGTGGCAACTCTGGCCGCCTTAGAGGGTACTCTGACCTCAAAAACCCTGACCTGAAGGAACCTCTGAAAAGCCTCTGATGTGCTCTAAACAGACTCTAAAGAACCACGCTCACAGTGTCTCAGAGAGAAAATAGGGCCCTCCTGGCGCCTATTTCCAATGGGGGGGCCCCCCCAAAAAAATTCGGACCCCCCAAGGGGCCATTGGCCAAGGGGGCACGCACTGACCCTTTGGGGGGGGGGCAATGCCCCTTTTGCCCCCTGGGTACGCCTATGCCTAACATACGGGCTACAAAAAAAAAAAAAATGTAGCGTAATGTGGGCCATCACTGCTTCGCATAATGATAATGCCAATTCTTTGATGAAGTGTCAGAAAACACTGCTTATAGATGTGCCCAACTGATCCATATGAACCCAACCGTTCTATCGACTGGGTCGTCTGTCACACATCGGGCTGAACATTACTGGTACTAAGGTACTTTACCTGGTACTTATAGTGTTTGTTTTGGTTTATTGCTCCAACATAACATTACATATTTTAAGATTTAGTGGCGGAAACCTAGTCTTGAGAAAATATTCCTAGGACTTTGGGACTTTAGCCAGAATGTCGCTAGGCATTTCAGTTTTCACAGCTGGCAACACGAGTCAGGGGCCTGCGCAGAGAGCTATTTTTGTGTTGTTAGAGCTGGCAGTATTGGGTTGTGGTGCCCTGGATGGGATTGTTGTAATCGGTCGCGTGCGAGAAGAGTGCCAACAAGATACTATATTGTGCAGTAACACCTCTAACCGTTATCTGAGGGAAAGTTACTTTGTGGTGTGACCGCGTTGGCTTCAAGAATATGGCGGACAACTGCAGCAGCTGACTACTTTAGACAAATCCGGAGCGCCGTGCTGAGTGTGGGTCAACAGGTATGTTATTTTGTACTTTAATTTATTTTCCCTTGCATTGCTGTTCCATTTAAGCGATTATTTATAAATTTTAAATGAGCTGATCAATAGCTTAGTGTGTTCATTGCCTTAAACCAGCTTGTAATGCCATGGGTAGGTACCTACTGTAAATGCCTTATAAGTTAATGTCAATGTTGACTGATTTAGTTTCAGCTTGAACTTTGCTTTTGCATAATATTAGGTGTTATTTGTCTTGCTAATTTTGGGTGCTGCCTATTTCATTGACATGAAACATTATTTTGCAAGGAGGGTACATTGTATGTACATTTTTGCTTAGTTTCAAAATCCAATGGCGTTATTGCCAAGAAATATGGTGCATGGATCACCATGATACAGCTGTGCTTCATATGGCAATATCTGATCTTACAATGTACAGAATTTAGAGAGGCCACTTGGCCTTAAGTGTCCGTTTCAGTTGAGCATCATGTGCTGTTTTTATATTTGTCTTCTTGAGGTATATTGTGGGTGATGTTTGCCCAGTGAGTGGCCAGGTAGGTCTTAACTGGTTCAGTATGACTGAGGCGATGACTGCTGGTGGTCAACTGTTCCTGTCATTTACCACTCTGATTGAGAAAGTGTTGCATTGGATGCAGGCGACCGTTTGTGGCTTCACCAGCTGCCACGGATACCCTCTGATGTCTCAAGCTACTGCTGTGTTGAAATAGTCCTGTAGGTCCAGCTCAATTCTGCTGTGGAGTATCTACTTATCAGTTATCTGGTAGGCTCTATGATGGTGAATAGATTATCTCCGTGCTAACAATGGTAATATAGTGATGACATTTTCACCTCCTTGAGTCTATGCAGTAGTAGGTATTATAGCTCAACCTGTATGCTAGTCCTTCAGCTTTGCTTGTAGTATTGGTGATCCTGTGAAACTTAAACAAGGTCAGATATTATCACCATCATAGATCATCTTATTATGATAAACAGTTGCCCTTACATGGCCCTTACATGGTGCAACACTACACCACTCTAGCACACTAGTGACTAGAGGAAGTTCAGCTCAAAGCCAGTATAAAACATGTGAAGCGGATCAAGACATAACCCTATCATGTCATGAATTGTATCATCATTATTCAAATCATGATATGAATGAACATAGGAAAGCCATCCACAATTTATTGAGTGATCATGATCATTGCCTCATTTTTTCTTTGTACCACACAATGCTTTCTTCTCTTTGCATACCTTTTTAATCAGTTTGTCTTTTTTTCTCTGATATTGTAGTTCTATAGCTATGGGTGAATGCATTGTGAATATTTGTCTGGGGAAGATGTTAGCATCCCCTAACACTCAACAATAGTGTAAGCCCCTGGTCCCCTGCGGCTTTACTAGCCTCAATATCTTACCAATTGTATCCCATGGTAAAAGCCTACTAAAAATGTGGTGGGTTTTTTGCAGAGACTAAATCCAAAAATATATAGCTAGGAGTGTTGAACCAAATGGATTGATGTCTCAAATTACTTTTGAGAATCGTTGATTTATTAAAGGGTACCAAAAAGGGATGGGCACTCTGCCTTCCTATTATGGGGTGGGAACTAAAAACAAAATAATCATGAGCACCCCAAGGCACTGAAGTAGCAACTTTTAAGGGTGATTTAATGGGATAGGATAAAACATTTTAACTTCAAGATGATACCAGGTTGATCAAGGATAGAAGCCTTAAACAAATGTTCAAAAGGCATGATGGTGGAAGCCGGAAAGGACAAGAGGATACAACTCAAATTTAAGCAAAAGATCATCCGTCAAGCGGGCAAAGTTCTTCTTCGAGCAGACTTCCTTTCAGTGGAGTATTCGTTCTAAGAGGATGACGTGGTGTCAGCAAAAAGCCTGACGTTTCAAAGAACTGGGTTGACAAGCAATGTGGCCACAGCCAAACCTCCATAATGAATCCAATCTATCTGATTGGTCATAAAATAGACCTAGTCTAAGTACCCATCTAGATTTGCTTTTAAAGCCCAGGGTGCAGAAGTGGAAAATTCAGACTGAAAATCAGAAAAAGAGTGAAAAATTATACCAAAAAAATGTGCCTTTTTCAAGACATTTCCCATTTTGCTATTAAACAAAATGATCAATTTTCTGGCTTTTACATACGAAAATAATGAGGTGCAAAAAAATCATCAAAATTGAAAAAGAGTGGAAAATAGACCTCAAATGGGCAAAAGGAGTGGAATATTATATCTTGTAGGGTGTCGCCTTACACCCAAAATTTCCAATCCTAGGACACTGAAGTAACCCTTGTCCACTACAACTTCACCCAAACCCAATGGAAGCACAAAGTTGTTGTGATAGGTTCATGTCCTCATGCAATGCTGGGTGTGTTAGCAGGACATTTGGAAGCCAAGGATCTGTATTTATCCATTGTCTATTAGCTCACTGAAGCAGGTATCTACTTTGCAGTCTAGCTTTATTTAGGGAACACTGATTGTTTTGTCCAAAATTAAGGCTCCTAAGCAAAAAGATAGTAAGGTTTTTCAAGCCCAGCACTGACGGATGAAGGACAGCCAAAGCTGATTGGTTTGTGGCTGCATACATATAGTTTTAGTTGTAGTTTACTTTAGAGCTAAAATATAGTTATAGTTATTTTTAGTTAAATATGTCATGCATCTTGAAGTATTACGGCGCCCTAAAGCCCAAATCAACAACAACAACAACAACATCTTGGTACCAAGAAGTTGACATGGTAACATGCCGGTATGCTTTTTCAAGAGCAACAACAAACAGGGGTGTCTCAGAATATGATTGTGCTAAGTAGCTACCTATTCTTGCCTCGCCTCATACAAACTAAATGCAGTATTTGCGTCATATCTGTGATTACCGACTGTGGGAGAATATGAAGACTGGTTACTGCCACTGGTTGGAATCCTTTGTTAAATATGACTGAGCCTCTGCAGCTATTAGCAGCTGCAGCTATTGCAGCTACCTGTTGCTAAGAGTTTCACCTGTGCATCTAATCAACTATGTCTAATACTCTGCTTAGTCACCCGTGCATTTGTATTTCTCTCACAATAATAGTCGTGATTCATTTTTGTTGTGTTTTACATATAGGTAGCATGATTTAATATATTGTGTGGGGACAAATTGTTGTCCTTGCTGTTGTCACTCCCCTAAACTGCGATACACAACATACCAAAAACTATTTGAGATACAAAATAAAATTACAATAGAAAATCACAAATTTCCTTGTTCAGGAAAAGATTAGATGGTATACAACATTTTTTTTTTATCTCAGTTACTGAACGATTCCTGAATATGATCATGGGCACATTCGATGGGGTATTGATTAAAAAAAAAATGGTTGAACTTGTCCAAAACTGTTTTTATTTTGCGGAAAATTGAACAACTTGTATGAAGAATTATTATGTTTCGACCACTTCCGACACATATGGGCGTGATGTTTTAACCACTTCTAACACATGCGTTTGCGAAATTCACACATTTTTTTTTTTTGGGGGGGGGGCTACTTCAAACCATTTTCGTCTATTCTAGTTGTGGCAGCGAGTTCTTCATCTCAACTGTAGATAGCAATATACAAGTCAAGTCGTTATGCTCTAAAATCTTGTAGCCCAAAAGGAGCCAGTACTGCATGTGTATGGATTGTTCAGGCTGAATTCAGAGGGCAGCTTTTTGGAAGCATTCGTGCATTGGAAGCATTCGTGCATTCTTCACAATAATCATGACTTATGTGTTATTGGATTAAATGATGATATATGTATTGCTCAAGCTCTCATTTGTCTGACCAGATCTCACCTTTACTGCCATAATTGAAAAAATACCTTTGCTTGATAACCAAGACAAATGTGAATGACCTGAGGTATCTCCATTCAAGTTGAAGATGTGTGTTCACTTGAAGCAAGTCAATTTCACTATCTCTGGAGTGTCCTGTGGTGTTTTTAATGAGCTACCCAATACTTACTGTAAGCGAGCATGATTGGGGCTTATGCCGCATTGATGATATTAAATCATGCATCCAGTTGCATGCTCAATTGTAAAACAGGTATACCTGTTATTGGATGAAAGTGAAACCAGAATAGCTAAAAATACACGATTCATAGGCTTGTCTTCCGGCTGAAATAAACAAAAATGAACATACTTCCTGGCACTTCTGAGCTTGGTTCAGCGGCTAAGTTGGGGTAAGCTGAACAACTATCCAAATGCAAAGGCATCCTCGCATTCGGCGCCGTAGGACAAGTGCAGTCGGTGCGCCCATAAGCCCCAATCATCATCATCATCTTCACATGCTGAAGCATCCTCCGATTTCGATCAGAATGCTGTCGCTGACTGGACGGGTTCGTCATCATACAAGCTCGTTAACTCATTGGTCCTCCAGCAGGTCCAGTCTGTTGGTGTCCTCCAGCAGGTTCATGCTGTTGGCGTCCTCCATCAGGTCCAGTCTGTTGGCGTCCTCCAGCAGGTTCAGTCTGTTGGCGTCCTTCAGCAGGTCCAGTCTGTTGGCGTCCTCCAGCAGGTCCAGTCTGTTGGCGTCCTCCAGCAGGTTCAGTCTGTTGGCGTCCTCCAGCAGGTTCAGCCTGTTGGTGTCCTTCAGCAGGTCCAGTCTGTTGGCGTCCTCCAGCAGGTTCAGTCTGTTGGCGTCCTCCAGCAGCTCCAGTCTGTTGGCGTCCTCCAGCAGGTCCAGTCTGTTGGCGTCCTCCAGCAGGTTCAGTCTGTTGGCGTCCTCCAGCAGGCTCATTCTGTTGGCGTCCTCCAGCAGGTTCAGTCTGTTGACGTCTTCCAGCAGGTTCAGTCTGTTGGCGTCCTCCAGCAGGTTCAGTCTGTTGGCGTCCTCCAGCAAGTCCAGTCTGTTTGCGTCCTCCAGCAGGTCCAGTCTGTTGGCGAAGAGCTGAGTCAGCTGAACGTTTACTCTGGTCCGTCGGTCACTGAGAAAGAAAGCTTCCTTGTCCCGGATAGCGTATATTACAAAAGCCTTATGTCATGAGGAGTTTCCTCTGATGTTGAAGACCTCAGTTATGAAAAAACATGACATAATTCGCAATACTGTCGGTCTCGGGCATCTGACATTGTCTGAGGCGAGTTCTGACCGATCTTTGCTTGTGTGTGGTTAGATTCTACTGTGATTTGCAATGTGGTGTCCACTATCCATTGTACTGCTGCCCCTCCTCCTCCCTTCCCCCACCCCCGATGTCGCCTGCCTACTAATACTGGAAAACCCGAGCAAACCGCTCGCCATTCCACGTGCACATGGCGACGGAATGCGGCACGTGCCACGAGACGCGCCATCGGCACGCGGTCCGAGGTCGTGCGCGTGTGCCACATTGTGGAGTGAATTGGTTCTGCCGGCTCGGTATGGCGGGGAGCGGAGCGTGCTGTTTGGAAGCGGGCAGGCCCGAACCACGGCAGCTGCTACGTCCTGCTTTAGAGGTGTTTGGGAGAGTGAGGTCGCCATAAGTCGCGCGCAAGGCATGGTTTGGGTGCTATGACGATTGACGGGTACGTGTGGTGTAGCTAGTTCAGGATGTTTTCCTAGATGTCTTCTGACCAGCTTGTGTTTGTTTAACACTTGCATTATGAAAGATCTTGTCTGGTTCGCAATTGCCGGTGTATTCTGCACGAGGGCACTTGACAGCGTTGAAGGATAGAGTTGTGTAGCCGACCCAATGTCTACGTGTACAGAATGCCAGAGTTGTTGAACTGCCCAGACTGGCAGTATTGAATCGGTTGGTTGTTGACAACGGCGTCGAATTTGGGGAGGACGGTATGCACGTCCCCAATTTATTTTGTATTATTATAAGAAGGCCTTTTGACACTGCATAGAAAGTATCAACGCTGTCGTCTCCCTTTCCCCCGATTTTGGAATAGGTGGCGATGCCACTGGTCGTTACCCTCACGAGTTGGTGTTAACTACCAAGTGGACGTCTATCATGCTTAAGCTTTATGAGTTATGACATCTCATAACTCATGTATTTAATTTAGAACACGTGCTGAACACGAGTGTTCTTGACTTCTTTTTCCGACAGCATCTACCCAGGTTGTCTGTCCCTGCCCTACCCGTCCCCCCGCTGTTGTTGCTGAACCGTCCCGCTGCCGCTGCTGTTTCCAACACCACTGACCCTCGCCCCCCTCTCCCACCCCTCTCCTGGCTTCACCGGTTCCGACGCGTCGGTCCCGTCCGTGAAGCCGACGACCGTCTTCCACGAACTCCCCGTGTCTGTTCTGCGGCGGCCCCGCGCCCGCCCTCCAGCTGATCCCCGGTCTGCGTGCCGCCTGACGTCACCAGCCGCTGCCGGGCCCGCCCGTGACACCCGTCTGCCCGTCTGTCACGCAGGGCCGCCGCCGCCGCCGCCGCCGCCGCCGCGCCGCACCGCCAGCAGTGAGAGCGCAGGCCGGCGATGTGAGATGTGCGGCGATGCCGCACGCCCATGAGTGGCCAGAAGGACGGTGAGCTGTCGCCGTACCCGGTGTCGGTGCCGCTCGGCAGCGGCGGCGAGGTCGGCGGGGACGCCGCCGACCCGCCGCCGCCCCCGCTCCAGGTGAGACTGAGAGATCGGCGACAGTCAGCGGCGTAGAGGTGGGGGTGTTCCCTGGGCGGGGTGGCTCGGTGGGTCGCCGGCACGTGGCCTGCGGTGGCGGACCGCAGCTGATGGCGGGAGCGATAGCCGCGCGCCGCTTTTTTGCGGCGGCGCGAGGCTTTTTACGGCTTGTCTCTTGTGTACCGGTATCGGGAGGGGTGAGGGGGAGGGGGAAGGGTAGTGGCAGGGTCTATCTGACTCATGGTCGATCACGGCGCCTGTCGTGACTCAGGTCTGCCGCCGGCCCCGTGCTGTCTCCGGTCACTGTTCAGGAATTGTCGTTCCCGGGATGTCAGGCTAGCATAACAAACGCCCGAAGGCGCAGTTGTCATGTCCTCGCTCTGCGTGTGTGTGTGTTAGTGTGTGTGTGTGTGTGTGTGTGTTCAGATAGTGCCTCTGCCCTTTGCTAAGTTGCACTCTCCCTGTCACCGGGACGGTGAACGGTGACGTGCGCTGCCGTATCGCGTTTCAGGCACGCGTTTGAAGGTCAGTTTAGATTAGAGATGGTGTGATCTCTGCGGAATGCGGCTCCTTGTCTGGCGGCTTGTCTGTCTTTGTGCACCATGTTAGGTCGTATTCATTTCGCCCGGGGCATGTGCGCAGCCGAATCGCCAGTGGTAATCCGATGCAGTGTCTGTCTGTAGCGGATGGAACATGTTAGCTGTCATTTGACATCACCGGAGATGAGTGATTGTACCGAGCCGCTGTGCCGATTGCCGCCTTCCGCGCTTACTCCGAATGTGTGCCCGCGCACCCCGCGAGTGTGCGCCTCAACTCTGACCCTCGTCGTTCGATTGCAGCCCAAGGGCGTGGCTGTGGGCGGGGGCGGCCGGGCGGCGGGCAGGCGGCCGGCGCCGGCGCCCGAGCCGGAGCCTGGTGCCGAGCCTCGGCCGGCGGCGCCGCTGCCGCCGGGCGACCCTCGCACCAAGCGCTCCGTCTACCACCACAAGGCGCTGCTGGAGATCCGGCGGTCGCTGCGGCCGTTCGCCTGCGGGGACGGGGCGAGTGGCCGGCCGCCGGTCAGCAGGCAGGAGCTGCTGCGGCAGCTGACACAGCTCGGACACGATGAGGTCAGTCACAGTCACAGGTCCAGTCATCTCAGTCACAGGTCCAGTCATCTCAGTCACAATCTCAGTCAAGGTCCAGTCATCTCAGTCACAGGCACAGTCTCTCAGTCACAGGCTCAGTCTATCAGTCCCAGTCCCAGTATCTCAGTCCCAGTCCCAGTCACAGGCCCAGTCTCTCAGCCACACGGCCCAGTCATCTCAGCCACAGGCCCAGTCATCTCAGCCACAGTCCCAGTCTCTCAGTCACAGGCCCAGTCTCTCAGCCGCAGGCCCAGTCATCTCAGTCACAGGCCCAGTCTCTCAGCCACAGGCCCAGTCATCTCAGCCACAGGCCCAGTCTATCAGTCGCAGGCGCAGTCATCTCAGTCACAGTTCCAGTCTCTCAGTCACAGGCCCAGTCTCTCAGCCACAGGCCCAGTCATCTCAGCCACAGGCCCAGTCTTATCAGTCGCAGGCGCAGTCATAGGCAGAGCCGTTCAGGCATCCGAAGAGTGTCACTACCGGTTCACTGATAGTCCTCATTGACCAGGGGTAGCTGCAGTGATGACAGGCGTGATGTTGATAAATGTTCTTGTGTTTGGTGAATGTGTGTTCCCATTAGTGAACCGTTACATTTGTCCTGTTTTTGTCGTCGCGTAAGTGGTCCCGTCTGGTTCTGTGCCGGTATGTTCGTGGTTTGCGGTGGTAATTTTGACCAATTTGGTATGCTATTTATCTTGTGAATGCACAAAGACGAGTTTTTGCGGCTCGTTGGCGAGCTTTCGGCTCGGTAAGCTTTCATGTATCCGGCTGGTATGCCGGCTGGTGTGCCGGTGGGGAAGTCCTCTAACTTCGGGTGCTGGAGCTGGCCGACATTTGTAAGACGGGCGAGCCAACTGCAGGGGCTTTCCCGTGACATCACCAAGTTAAAATGCACGGAAAGAAACCACCCATGTCGCTACTGCTGGTCTTACTATACAGTGGTATTGACAAACCACTGCTGCCTAGAGATCCCACTTCACCATTTCCCCAGTCTCCACGCGAACGATCCTCTCACCTCCTTTGTCTTACCACCAAGTCGCTCAGCGCACCCGAACCGTTCGTTTTCACGCGGCCCGGAACCGAAAGCGAAAAGCGCTTCATCTCGACCGGCTCGAGTCGGCGTACACCAGCTGTAATCAGATCCTGGCCGCGATATAGCGGGCCTGCTGGTCAGCTGGGGCGGGCTGGACTGGACGGGCCGGCCGGCTGGACTGCCTGGAAGCTGGGTCTTCCACGAACGCCGCTACCCGCCCCGCCTGACCGCCGCTATTTGCCGAGACAGGGTGGGGGCGACTGAGGAGGCCCTGCAGACGGCTGGTCGCCGCAGCACGGTTGGACTATGGAACGCGTCCGCTCGACCTGGTTTCAACACCCACCCGAGCTTTAAAAGGAAGCGCTTCCGATGAGGCAACGCGATGGATAATCTCGCTACTTCATCGGATGAAGCAGTGAGAGTGCGTGACCGGCGAGGTGGGTGAAAGAAGAAGTTGAACGGCTGGTTGTGTGCGGTTAGAAAATGCGAGAAAAAGTCTTCTTTGTTGCGGGTCATTTCCGTTCTGAAATTCACGTTTTTGTTTAGGCGGCTTCCGCTTTTCTTCATTCCGTGTATATGGAGACAGAATCACTCGGGATGACTTCATCCTGTGTATCCGGCTCTGGCCAACCTGAACCAGCGATAGAGTAGGTAGGGTTCTGTGTGTTTAAGCGCCGGCTGGCCGGTGCCGGAGCCGGGTCGGAGTCGGGCGGAGAGGCGGGCGGTGCGTGTGAGGCGACCCCGACCGGCTGCCGGCCAAGGCCGTGGCCACATTGCAGGCCGACCGCACCGCCGCGCTGGACGCAAACAGGGCCATTCGGGCGGCTCACTGACGGCCCTGGAGAGAGGGGGAGAGAAATAGGACAGAGCGACGGAGGACGCGCGTTTAAAGCGCTCCCGCCGTCCGGTCGACAACACGGCCAACAAGGAAGGCGTCGCCAAGCGGTGAGCGCAGTCGTTATATGTCTCCCGCTCTCCCGCTCGCAACTTCGCGAATGTGTGATTTGGGGACGAGGTGGCGGTTGTGGGCTGTGCTCAGCTCGTAGCTGGCCCAGTTGTTATCTAACGCCAGGTTACCAGAGCGGAGGAAGTTGTGCAAGATACAGACATACAGACAGGCGAACTGGTGTTGCTCAGCGCCAGCCCAGCGGCGCCAACCCGCCGTCGGTTCGACGTCGATCTGCCGCGGACCGGCCGCATTGAATGGCGAGTCTGTCTCGGCCTGTCACGTGACCGGCGGCCGTCGCTCATGCCGTGAGCGGGGCGGGTGACACGTGACCGTATGCCGTGAGCGCGGCGGGTGACACGTGACCCTGGCGGTGCGTGCCGGCGTCTGCGGTATGCAGCGGCTGCCGGGCCGGTGGTGTCAGTAGCGTCGGCCCCAGCTGCCGGCGAGCGATAGACACGAGCGATACGGCCTGTCCTGATATCCGTCCTGATGTCCGTCCTGATGTCCGTCCTGATGTCCGTCCTGATGTCCGTCCTGATGTCCGTGCCCCGTCCTGCCGCGCCCGTCCGCCTCGCCCGTCTCACTCCGACCAACCCGGAGGCTGCCGATCGCGGGGCGTGGAGCGGATGTGTTATTATTGCGTGCGCTGTGTTTATGTCAGGACGATGGGGCACGGACTGCCGACATCGCGCCCGGCCTCCCTGTGCCGCTCCTGCATGTCCGTTCGTACGCTCAGCAACACTGGCTAACCCGCATCGCACCGCCGTTCTGGCAAAGCGTGCCCGAGTCGTCGGACGGCCTGTGCCGGCTCCGCTCTGCCGGCCGTCCTCACGGCCTGTCGGTCTGGTGTCACGCAGGCTGCCCTGGCGCCCGGCCCCTCCCAGCCCCCCGCACTTCCAACAGCTGTTTGCAAAAATAAGGAAAATTCGGACGATCCATGGCTATCACACCCCCCCCAACCACCAATCCCAACTAGCAAGCAGACGTAAGAAAGGGACGGCAAGGACCACACAAACACAATAACGGGAACAGCGGCCAAGCCACACCACACCCACAGGAGTGAGGGAGAAGAGAGGGCAAGTTTGCAAAAAATAAAAAAAACAATACAGAATCATTAAAGAAAAAACAGGTTGAGAGATCAACCACCCCAGGGTGGGGGGGGGCAGGGTCGACAGTAACAAAGAACGGGTAGAGAAATCGAGCAAAACATCAAACAGAAAGAGAGAACCAGACAAAAAGACAAGAAGAGAGAGAAGAGAGAAGAAGTAGAAAGAGATAAACATTAAACAGGGGGGGGGTAGAAGTACAGAGAGAACGGGGGGGGGGGGGGGGGGGGGGGCCGGGGGAGGGGGCGTCAGCTGGGACGCGTCACCGGCAGCTGGCGGCGGCGGCGGCGGCGGCGGCGGCGGAGCTCGTGTGCCGACTCGGCCGCCGTGCTCGCTGCGAGAGAACGCCGGCGGGCGACGTTCTCGGAACAGAGCGTCGTGCTCCGCGCTCGCAGCCGCCCCGGGCCCGAGGAGGCCGGGTGAACAGGATGGAAGAGGATGCGCGTGCGGACCGGGCGCGGACGGAGGTTCGGCGGTTGGAGCGAGCTGATATGAGCGGCGGCGTAGGCGGCCCGAGTGTCGTCCTTGGCAGACAGGGCATTATCTGGCGCGAGTGATTGGAATTCCGGCGCGCGGTCGCGCCATGTGCGGTGTTTATTTTCGTTATCGTTTTCTGGTATGCGGGCGTGTGGGCGCAGTCATCGTGATATAATTTATAAACACGGCTGAACAGACGGGTGGATAAGCGCATTCTTTCGAAACGCTCAGAGACGATCGCATCTTTCCGTAACAAGAATCTCTCGAATGGTTTGTTCAAGGCCTCCCGACTGAGGCTTCTTCAGGGTGGGCGGGAGAGGGAGATTATTCTCCTGGTTCTCCGTTTCACCTCTGGCATGAGTATCGTGCGCATCGAAATGAAATCGCGGCGTTCCCGAACTGGCTCGAGATGGCCGCGTTTCCTGGCTCGAATTGGCCAGCACTGAGTGTTAGTTGAGAAGTGGCTGGGTTTGGTATCGGCTGGCCGGCCGGCTGACCGGCCGACTGGCGGTCGGTCGGTCGGGCTGCAGCTCGGAGAGCTCGTCTCCTCACGCCGCCGGCCGCTGCTCTCTCAGACGTGTGTGAAAGTGTGGACTGCCGGCGGCTGGGCGGCGGTGGCGGCGGCGCCAGTGAAAGTGACACGCAGCCGCTGCCGCCGCCCCCCGCGGTCCTCCTCCGTCGCTCGTTCCAGCAGTCCCCAGTCGCCGCCGCCGGTGCGTGGGTCAAACCACGGCAGCTCGCCGTGCTCGAGTCCCGGAACCTTGCCGGACTCGACACCGGTCGCGACCTCACGCTCTTAGTCGGGCGGCTAAATCGCTCAGTCGTCACTCCAGGCATCGGAGCCGCGCGCCGGCCGTCCGTCCGTCCGTCTGCACGCCCGGCTGCTACGAGTAGTACGTGGGCCGGTGGGAGGGTCAGCCGAGCGGGAGGGCTCGCGCGGTGCGGCCGTCCCGCGCCTCGTAATGACTCCCCGCGGCGGCCGGCGGCCTTGTGGCACGTGGTGCGCCCCGGGTCCGGCCGCGCGGCGCCCCGCAGAGTGCGTGGCCGGCTGCAGTCGGGGCGGCGCCGCGCTCAGCTCGACTGGCGGCTCAGCGGCCGGCCGCCCGAGCTATTTCTGAAGCGGTGTAAAACGTCGGTCGCATTCCAGGCGTGCCAGCCGGCCAGTGCCACCGTTACCGGGCCGGCCGGCCTCACGCATCACCCCCGGCTGCGCTCCCGTCCTCCCATCCCCCGCGCTCGATGACCTACCGAGCGGCGAGCACGGTCTCAGCGGCCTCGGGATGTGACCTTAGCCTGGCCGGGTCGTGAGGACTCGCGAGCGTTACGCTCCCTTCGAAGTCGGGCCGTGACTCGAGGGCATGCGTGGCTCGCCTCGCGCCCGACCGGCCGCCTTTGTCTCGCCGCGCGATGCCGGCAGTGACGTCAGAGGCCGCCGCCGCCGCTCGCATTCCTGCGGTGGAATCGGGAACTGGGCCGTTTGTGGCCAGGAAGCCGCCCCGAGATGGGGCTGGCTGGCCGGCCGGCGCGCCGCCGCCGTCCGGCCGGCCGGCCAGGGTTGTATGCGTCGTGCAGTGCCCGGTGAAGAGGCGGGGGATCATGGCTCACAGCTCATAGCTCTCAGCTCCACTCACCGTTCCTCTCATAGCTCACAGCTGGCTCGGCTGCCCGGAGACGGCGCGCTGAAAACTTGGCGGAAGCTCGGTGGGCCGACCGACGCCGGGCGCGCGGCTTGTCTTAGCGGACTTCCCAGCTCAGTGTATCATATTGCAGGGCGACGGAGGGACGGGCCTGGCCGCGGTGGCGGTGGCGGCGGCCTGCGCAGGCGCCGCACGCGGCCGACCTGCCCTCGGGCGGCTCGGCGGCGAGGTATGCGCGAGCCTTGGCCGTCCTGCGCAGACCCCTGTTCGCCGGCCGCCGAGCCGCCGCCGCGCGCCGTTCGAACGGTCGACGGGCTGCGGAATGTGCAGAATGTGATGGTTGGCGGCGACGGGCGGCCGGCAGCTGCGCCGTGCTGCGCGCTGGCTCGGCCCGCTTTGTCCGCGCTCCTCTCCAACGGCTCGTCCGGCTCGCCGGCCCACCGCCGGTCGTCGCCCGGCGCCGGCGGACGTCCGTTGGAAGCGGCACGCGCTTGAGTGCGCCGCCGGAATCCGTCGACGCTCAAGGCCGCCCGCATCTGGATCGGAACTAATGGTGCTCTGCAGTGCGGGGCGCGAGCCGAGTGCCGGCCGCCTTGGCATGCGTGAGAACAGGAGCCGCATTCCGTCGGCGTGTCGTCGTCGGCGGCGGCGGCGGCGGCGGCGGCGGCGGCGGCGGCGGCGGCGGCGATGGCGGCGGCGGCGGCGATGGCGGTGGCGGTGGCGGTGGCGGTGGCGGCGGCGGCGGCGGTGGCGGTGGCAGAGGCAGAGAGATGGGGTGCCTGGGATGGATGGATGGAGACGACTGCTGGGATTCGGGGCGTGGGACGGCGCAGCGGTCGGGCGGGTGTAGTGTAGCGGTGTGCCGCCGTCGCCGCGGGCACCACCGGATATCGCGGTCGGTTGGACGACCGGAAGGCAGAGCACACTCTTTGTTCTCGGTGGCTGGTCTGTTGCCAGGCGGTGGCAGAGGAGGTGTGGGACATAAACAGCATTTCTAGGCGCTGGCGATGTCTTAAAGGGAGTGTGTCTACTGACCTCGTTTTTGCACTTTTATAGAACATAGTTTTAGAGTTCAGAGTTTTATGAATCGAGCCATGCCCTTAATTGCTATCGGTGCACAATAGTTGCCAAGATATTACAAATATCCCAGGAACTGCCGATTTGCTAAAAGTTATCGGGTAGACACCAGAGAGCTTACCGGTAATAGAAGTATTGACTGTATCGATCTAACCGCTAACATATCGATTATCGATAGCACCGACCAATAACACTTCGACATAACAGCTCGTGAGCGCTGTTAGTTGCTATCAGGCTATCATCCAAAACAGTGAGTGTGTCTACTGTTTTGACACTCCAAAACAGTAGACACACTCACTTCAATTGACATACTGAAGTGGAGCATAAATGAGTGAAAGGTTGTGGGCCGGAATTGAACAAACTGCATAGCCTCGGCGGCCATTTTTGCGACCGTTTGTTTACATCGTCTTCATTGTTCGGTATCGCCGTTCCAGTTTATGAATACCAGTGATGCGGCAATCCTGACTGATGCGTTGACAAAATGATGAAACAATGCCAGTAATTTGCAACCACTAACCCCAAACAAGCACCATTCCCTCACGTATTGAATAGGCGGAACGATCCGATTGTATTCCTGAATCACTTAACTTTAGTGGCGATTTGTTATCGATATCGAAACGAAAAGTAAGCAAAAACAATTGAAATGGAAATTCAACCCAAGGGGCTCCAGATGTGAGTTCCATCGTATCAAACCATCAAACCAATAGCTACTTATCCTAATATTGTTTTGACAATCCAAAGCAGACGACACACTCCCTTTAATTGGCATACTGAAGGATTGGATTTGATCAAACTGTCCGGACAGTGCTCAATAAGCACATGAACCAGCCGAATTTGTATTTAGGCTTGGATTTGGAGCTACCATAGACAAACGCTGTAATGGATGAAATGGGTCCCCAACGCCAGGGAGTAGACCCTGGAAGCTGAACAGGAAACTTACGGCCGACGTCCTTGCTCGGTATTCCATGGCAGAACGCTGTGGTGTGCCGTTGAACTCCTTGGACCGTGCATTTATGCTGGATATTTATACCTCCACATTTGTTCTCATCCTCGGTGTATCGCGTCATCTTGTGATATTCCCGTCTCTACTTTGACGCTGTAAGAATGCCTCTGGGTGTAATGCATAAAACAAATATGATAAATTAGACAAACATGACAACTAAGCTCCTGTTCGCCCAGCAATGTGTCCTGCTGTCTCGTCCTGAGCTCAGCGTTTAGCGGACCTCCCGAGCCACGCCACAGTCCGTGCCGTCCATCTCGGCTCGGTCGGTGCTGACCTGGCGGCTCCACAGCCGGGTGCCGTTTTTACCCCGTGCCGTGCCGTCGGCCGTAACGTCTTTGTGTGCGCCACCGCGTACGGCGCGCCGCCGCGCCGCTGCCGGTGACGCCTCGCGCTGTCGCCACGCCGCGACGTCGGTCTGTCTGTCTGTCTGTTCCTCTGGCTGTATGTCTCTGTGTCGGCGCGGCGTATTCTCCCGGTATGTGTCTCTACATCTTTATGTTTGTGTTTCTGCGCCCGTGTGTGTGTGGCGGCCGCGGCGGCTGTGTTCTGGTGGCGTGGAATGCGGCCCGCCGAGGCGGCACCCTGTGTTTGTGTAGCTGTCGTGCGCAGCTGGCCAGACCTTGGCCCCGTGCTGGCCCCGCGCCCAGCCCCGCGGCAGATGCGAACGTCTCTCTTTCTCTCGACATCGCCCGCCCCGCCCGCCGCCGGGATGTACCTTGCCGTTGGGGTTGTCCTGCAGCGGGGGCTGCCAGGTGTCGCTCAGAAGATAGCGGTGACGCTGGCGTCGCCTTTGTTGCATGCTGGCTGGATGTATCGGCACAGGCGTAGTGTGGGTTGCTGGGCCGGATTTATATTTTTATGTCGGCTGTGGTTTTCAATTGGATCTCGATCGATCGATCGATCTTTCTTTCTGTCGGTGATATACTCCTTAACGATCTGTATCTAGTGGAATAATTGTGTTGTAATGTTCATGTCACCATGCAAATTTCATATTTCAAACGAACAAGACGCACTTGACGATCAACTGCCGTTTTGTGTGCCGTGGCGGCTCGATACTTCAATGACATATTGCCTGTTTGAGGCGAACACGCGCGGCACCACGTCCTCTGCTGTCGCAGCGCCCCAAAGCTTCAGTCACTCACCTTCGCTTTCAACAATTTGATATTGACTGTATGGTGCCGGCCGATACATAAGCGACCTGATATTTACCCATGATATAAATCGACTATGTGCGCCACATAACCTAAGTAGTTGCGGCGCCCTAAAGCCCAAATCATCATCATATAAATCGACTAATAACCACAATCTAACTGATCGATATTCTACCGCTTGACACCACTGCCTTCATTCGACTCTTATACTGAGCAGAAACTACCAACTATATAATCCGTTAGAGACACGTCACAGGATTTGGCGTCTCTCTGTCGGATCATACAGCTGGTGGTTGGCGTTATCCAGGCAGGCACAGCCCGGCCGCTGTCTGCAGGACATTCACATATCCGGTCTCGGTCGGTTCGAGCTGCCTTCCATCGTCTACGCAGCCCGCCCGTGACGTCACAGATGATACATCAATGTGTGATGTCACATCATAGGATGTGTTGTGTGGTGGCTCTGTGCACTCGCTCGGTGGTGATGTTGTAGGTTGGTGTCTGACGAGCAGCATGTTTGTTGGGTCATTGCAGGGGTGTGTTGCAGTGTTGGTGAAAGTTTATTGTGTGCATCAGTTTTGTGTGTTGGCGCTCTCTGACCTGAACTGACCTGAACTGACCTGAACTGACCTGAACTGACCTGAACTGACCTGAACTGACCTGACTGACCTGAACTGACCTGAACTGACCTGAACTGACCTGACCTGACCTGACCTGACCTGACCTGACCAGACCAGATGTTTCAGCGTCAGGTGCTGAGCGTCGTAAGACGTTTATTTTGTGTTACATAATGTCGTTATTCGTCAAATATGCTCTGTTTCGTCTGTCAAGCTCAGTCTGTTCAGTTGTGTGTGTTGGCTCTGTCTGACCCTACCCGACCGTTTGTTTCAGCGTCAGGTTCTGAGTCTGACAGGGGCGAGGAATCTGGACGAGTTGATCGGAGCCATTGGCGGCGTTTCGTCGCGGTCCAGAGGCGCTCCCAGTCCGCCTGTCAGCACAGGTGAGACCCCCTTCCCCTCAGAGCGACCCCGCCCCCTGGTCAGCTGATCTGCGCTGCCTGCGTTCGTCTGACTCCTCGCCAGGCAGTGCAGGCTGGCTGGGTCGCGTCCGACCGAATGATTGGCGCTTTTGAAGCAGGAGCGCCGCCCGCACGCTGATGTGGGTTCGAGCCGACCATCGTTGGTGAGGTGACATCCTACTGCGAGTTGTACTATACTGTTGGAAGTCAGCTGTGCGTCCAGTCGCCGACGACACAGCATATACACTTCCAGATCGTTGTCTGACATGACGTGGTACTGCTACTGCGCGACCCCACTGACCCTTGCTCCCCAATCCCGGAGCATACCATTTCCCAGCAGTCAGTGACCGGTTCTGTTCCGGCCCCCGCGCCCCGTCTGACCCGTGGCATCTCTGCCTGGTTTCCATCTGCCCCTCGCCGGCGACAGCTGCCCCCCCCCCCCCCCGGGTCGCTCTGCCGGCGGCGGCAGCCAGGCTGGCGCGTCGTCGGCTGTTTTCGCGCAGCCTGCGCAGCTGACCTCGGCAAAATTCCTCGCGGCGCTGACATGCCGGCTGGATGACTTCCAAATATTTACTCGAATTCCGGCCGATCGCGCGCCGGCCGGCCGGGCCGGTGACGGCGCCCGGTGGGGCGGGGATGGCTCGCAAGGCGGCGCTGTGCCTCTGCGAAGCTCACGCTTTGGTGCATGTCGAATCTAGATGCGCCTGCTGGTCATGCCGTTCCTCAGATGCCCCCTCCCCCCTCTCCCGGCCATCCCTTCTGTCCTGCTATGCCGTGCCCTTCCGTGGCCCGCCGGCGTTGGCGGTTCGACGACCGGGCTGGTTTACACGGCGCCTCTGCCGGCGCTGCTGGGCGCGAGGCCTGGGGCCACCCTGTCTGCCGTCTGATCGGTGTCGTACGGAACGCGGCCCGCGGGGGCACGCCAGAGGTCACCGCCGCCGGCGCGGAATGTGACGCCATGCCGGCTGCCTTGGCCGGCCCCTCTGCTGTCCGTCTGCCGAGCAGCGAGCAGCCACGCCGGCCCGAATTATCATCACGGGCTCTCCGCGCGTCTGCGATAGACGAGATGTGATACGTCGAGGGGCGCACAGGAATGCGAGCTTTGCGCAATGGTGCCGTCCTGAAAGTATGCGAGCGATGCAACGGGCTGGAATCGGAGCCAAGAGATACGGGCAGAAGTGCTATTTGTGTTTGAGATAACATGTGTATGTATGAAAATTGTGAAACGTCTGACTTGTTTGTTTAGTTAGTTATTTGTTTTGGTATTTGTATTCGTTTTGGTCGCTTCTTTGTCGCTGACCACAACTCATGTATTTGTTATATCATGGCGTTGTTTAAGCAACGAATCGTTTGCCGCGACACCTTCTACCTTTTGTCTTACCTTCTCGTCCATTTCGTGTCCTAACTCTGTCTGTGTTTTGCGTTTTGCCGCAGGTGGGCGCGTCACGCGTAACTCCAGTTTCGAGCGCGGCGATGGCTCGAGCTACAGCCGCGGCAGCCCGGCGCTGGAGAGCAGCAACGGCAGCACGCGCTCGGAGAGCCCGTGCGGCGCGCCGGCGCTGCCGCCGCGGCTCCAGTACGGCGCCAGCGGCTACTCGGCCGAACCGCCGCCACCGCCGCCGCCGCCGCGCTCTCTCCCTCCCGCGCCGCCGTCGCCGCAGCTGCCGAGCCGCGTGCAGCAGCGGTTGCGACGCATGTCGCCTGTGTCGGTGCCGCCGCGCAGCCAGCAGCCCAACTACGTGAACGTGTCGGGCGCGGTGGCGGCGGCCGTGCCCCGCGGTGCCAGTCCCGTCGGCCGCCAGCCGATGGTGGTGCACAACGGCCCGGCGGCGCAGCAGCAGCTGACGCAGCAGATGCAGGCGCTGAGTCTCGAGCCGCCGCCGCCGCCGCCGCCGTACCCGATGGCGGCGGCGCCGGCGGCCGGCCGGCTGGCCACGCCGCCGCCGCCGCCCAGCTACACGGTCTCGATGCAGACGCGCCAGAGCCCGACGCAGGAGTACCGGCTGACGGCGATTCAGAGCCCCAGCATCTCGCCCGTGTCGTGCTCGTCCGGCAGCGTCACGCCCGTGTCTGGCGGCGGGCGCAGCTCGGCGCTGCACGCGCTGCCCGCCTTCCAGGCCAAGTCGCACTCGCCCATCATCATGCAGTCGGTCAAGTCGACGCACGTGCAGAAGCCGGTGCTGCAGACGGCGGTGGCGCCGGCGCTGCCGTCGTACGGCGCCAGCCCGTCGCCGCTGCAGCCGCCGACCTACTCGGAGAGTGTGCAGCTAAAGCGGCAGCTGGCGGACGGCCCGCCGCCGGCCGGGCAGCCGCCCAGCTATCAGCAGACGCTGGCCGCGTCCAAGATGGCGCCACCGCCGGGCGGTCTCGCTGAGGCGGCTGATGTGACGCTTGTCTCTGGTGGCGGCGGCGGTGGCCTGTGCGAGGTGGACGTGTCCAACACGCCCCTGGCGAGTATCACCAACGCCATCATGACCGGCGACCTGCCGTTCCCGCAGCCGCTGGACGCCGACGAGAAGCCGGAGGAGGGCCCGCCGCCTCCGCCGCCTCTGCCGCCGCAGCGGCCTCCCGCGGTCCTGCCGCGCAAGCCGCCGCCGCTGGCCGAGCGCTGCGACAGCCCCAGCTCACAGGAGTCGCATCCGCAGAGCCCAGTGAGCTTCGTCATGTCCGAGGACACGGGCTATAGCTCCGGGGCGCCGAGCAGCCGCGGCCTGCCGCCGCCGCCGCCGCAGGCGGCCGACGCGACCGGCGACTTCAAGATGACGCACCAGTCGCCGATCCCCGAGCGGAAGCGAATCAGTCGCGAGCGGGAGGAGGAGCGACGGGATAGCAAGGTGAAGCTCTACTCGCCGCAGGCGTTCAAGTTCTACATGGAGCAGCACGTGGAGAACGTGCAGAAGTCGTGCGAGCAGCGGCTGCAGCGGCGCCGCCAGCTCGAGTCGGAGATGTCGAAAAGTAACATGAACGATCAGACGCGCAACCAGATCCGCCGCATGCTGTATCAAAAGGAGTCGAACTTCATCCGGCTGAAGCGGGCCAAGATGAACAAGCGCATGTTTAAAAAGGTGAAGGTGATAGGCGTCGGCGCGTTCGGGGAGGTGACTCTTGTGCGGAAGATCGACACCAACCACCTGTACGCGATGAAGACGCTGCGGAAGAACGACGTGCTGAAGCGGAATCAGGTGGCGCACGTGAAGGCGGAGCGGGACATTCTGGCTGAGGCGGAGAATGAGTGGGTCGTGCGGCTCTACTACTCGTTTCAGGTGAGCGACGGCAGACGAGCTAGTTTGCGTCCGAGTCGTTTGAAGTGGGTTGCTGGTTTGTCTGGTGAGATGCGCTTTGCTGTTGATGGCTTGTGGGTGTGGTAGTCAGGTCAAAGTGTAGTACTCTTGGAATGGGGACTGGCAGGTAATTGTGTTGGTTCCCGGTAAAGTGTGCAATAGTATCGTTGAAAGTCTGCTTCCTGTGCGTTCAGTCACCGACGACACGGAATGTACACTTCCAGACACCCCCGGAACGCGCGTCGTTGCATCGTTGACATTTAACGCGTCGCACCGTTTTCGGCATGTTCAACATGCCGAAAACATTGAAAACAACATTGACACTTCGGTGAATGTTTTCAAAGTGCCTTCTTTTCTCACTCACTGACATTAAGTTGTGCTTGGTCCAACACCCTGTGGTACATTGTCTCCGTATGGTGTTATCAGCATTGCGATGTCTCGCAGTACTACGCTTGTTAGTGTTCACCTCATGCCAGTCTAAAGTTATGTTCGTGAAAGGCTGTGACTGCCAGTCGGTTTGATGCGCACTTCACTGTACCGTGTGGACCCAGGCAAGCTGCCAGCGACTCTCTGACTGACCTGCGGGTCTCTGCCTCTGCCGCTCCACAGGACAAGGACAGCCTGTACTTTGTGATGGACTACATTCCTGGCGGAGACCTCATGTCGCTGCTCATCAAGTTCGGCATCTTTGAGGAGCCGCTTTCCAGGTAAGGCAGGGGGACGGACAGAGCGTCGCTGACGGGAGGAGGGGGTGGCTTCCCAACGAACGCACGGGGGGGGGGGGTGCGTTTGGTGACGCAGTGCTTCGTTAGCGAAGCGTTTGTTTTTGGTGTAGTCTACAGGTTCTCCTACTAGCATTCAACTGTGGCCAGCACTGCATGGCCAGCAAATCAAAGAATACAGTAGCCGACTCAGATTCGAAAGAAGAAGAGGCACCACCTGACCTGAGTAAAGGGTCTCAATACTCGAAAGGGTACATTAATGATCTTTACTTAAGGTAAATAGTCGGGATATAGGCACACAAACTGCATTGCATGCATGCTACATCCGTTACCTCGCCTACGACTGGGCGATAAATGATCTTAGCCGTCGGAGCGCCGGAAAACCCGAAATCATCATCGTGTCTCGCCTCCTCCAGCCTACTGGCAGTTAAGCCTCGTGTCCCGCATGTCCTGTGCTGTGCGCTGGCCTAGCCGCCACTGCTGATCGACATGATGGCTCGCTAGTTTGGCCGTGCGTCGGCTGATGGTGTCTGACGCTCCATCCAGGTTCTACATCACTGAGCTGACGTGTGCGCTCGAGTACGTCCACAAGATGGGCTTCATCCACCGCGACATCAAGCCGGACAACATCCTGATCGACCGCGAGGGCCACATCAAGCTGACCGACTTCGGCCTCTGCACCGGCTTTCGCTGGACGCACAACTCAAAATACTACAGCGGTGAGTCGAGCGGCGGGTTAGCGGGGCATGGTTAGTGGGATGGATAGCGGGAATGGATAGCGAGAATGGATAGCGGAAATGATTAGCGGAAAGGGCTGCGCGAGGATGGGTGCTAGGGGTACCCAGGGAGAGGCAGCGGTATATGACCAGCACTGGCACTTGGCGACAGCGAAACGTGCTGATTTATCAATAAATTTATTGGCGGTTTCCAGTAAGGAGGTGTGAATATCATTGCAGGCTGGTATTCAACTACCTTAACGCCCACTTATAGACGTTCAATACTTCCTTAGCGCTCACTTTAAGACGCCTTAGGGCTTAGTGCGCATTCCCCAGCAATCGTCGGGCGCCTCGCGCCTGACTTGTGTGACGTTGTCATTGGCTAACAGTCTTGAGGCACTTCACCAGATCATGGTGAGGGCTGCATATTTCCTCGCTACGCTGTAAGAGCCGTGCATCTTTCTGCCGCGATGAAAAGTCTTTGTCAGTGGCGCAACTGCCTGGATGACAAAATAATTATAGTTACTTCCTCGTTGTGCCTTGGATACAGCGTAAATGCAGTTTGGATATGTTTGTGTGACAAATTATTCCCGTGGCCTGGCATCTGCGTGGCATGCGGTTTGTATGTATATTTGCTGACTGCCGCGGCCCGGCGGACCCCACAGTTGTTCTTTATTTCCCACCACGCTGTTGACCCCTGCCGCTGCCTAGTTTGTGCCGTTTTCACGCCGCTCACTGTGTATGTGCGTTGTTGATTGGTGTTGCATTATCCGCCGCAGCTCCGGTAAATGTCCCCCCGCCGGCGCGATATTAGCATGATGTATTGTACTGGAAATAATCTGTATACATGTTCGTACCTACTAAATTATCATAGGGTCCGACACACGTAGTTGATACCGTTGAGTTTGACATTCGTAGTCATGATGTTAGCATCGCCCATTCGCGGTCTACTCCCTCGTGAAGGACAGGATGAACGCTCAGCAGCTTGCCCCTTTCACTCGCACCGTCTCACTCCCTGCGTGTCCGCTGACTGTCGCCTCGCCGTCCGCTAACTGTCGCCTGTCCGCCCGCTGACTGTCGCCTGTCCGCCCGCTGACTGTCGCATCGCCGCCCGCAGCGAACGCGCACAACCGCCAGGACAGCATGGACCTGGCGGAGGACTGGAACAACGAGTGCCGCTGCAGTAACCGGCTGCACGCCGGCAACAAGCCGCTGGAGCGACGGAGGCGGCGAGAGCACCAGCGCTGCGAGGCGCACTCGCTGGTCGGCACGCCGAACTACATCGCGCCGGAGGTGAGCTGGGGGTAGAGCAGGGAGTGGTTCTGAGCGGAGGGTGGGTGTTGGAGGGTACTCGTGGGGGGAAGGCGGGGTGGGGGGCTATTGAGAGGAGCTGAAGGGGAGGGATGGTGGAGGAGGGAACCGATGAACGTTCTGTCAGAGGAGGTGCATATGCTGGCGGAGCACGCGCAAGAAAATGGGAGTCGTTCAGTATGGGTGGTGTTCCCTGATTAAGTGTGCGATGGTGTTGTTAGAAGTCAGCTTACTGTGCGTTTGGTCACTGATGACACAGGACATACACTTCCAGACACACTTTGATTATAATTGGTAGTCTAATGACATCAATGATGAACATTGGTCGCAGTGATCGATAATATAGTGGATTTGTTCAAAACACCTGTATTTTATTCTTGATTTGTTACTGATGAGTCGCACAGGGGCCTGGTTTACGCATAGGCATGGATAGTGTGCAATGTGCATGGGCAAAGAGTTGGTGGCTTTGGTTTGGGCTAGGCTAGAGTCAGAAGCAGCCGTGGCGAATACCGTGGAGTATGATGTCAAAACGTTACTGTATAAATGTCAGCCGTGTTGTGCTGAAACTTTAAAGCTTGGACTCTTGGCCAAATCACCATGAATCACTAACGTAAATTGTGAAAATGACCGTAATTTAGCATTGTCGGGAACAAAGGTTAATATAAATACATTCTAATTCTATTTCTGGACGGATATTGTCCTAATTTTGCAAAAACAATTTGTTTCTGGGACTACATTTGTGTTAGTACCCGCATCAGCATTCTTTACACATTGAACGGTCCGTCAGCTGACGTGACGTCACAGGTCTCGGCTGGCAGAACGTGTGCTTGCAGTCCGAACGGAACCTTGGCTGACGCGCCATCTGGCAACATCTTCGAGGTTTCTCGAGGTCTCGAGAATTTGGCAAATGTCTTCAGAATGTATATTTCCTCTGTTTCTAGGGATACTTGTTAAATTGAGTGACGTGCATATGTGTAGTTTTTCTCAAAGTATTTTGTTAATGTAAAGAAGCCGCACTTACTTATCTCTTATACTTAAATTATTTATCCCATCCTGTTCTCGTTTTCGTTGCCGCGATAGCTACGCTGAAAATTGAACGGCGGCAGTGGCTCCACCTGTGTGATCTCCGAGCTAACCTCCGTGACTCCGTCTGTTGCCGCCAGGTGTTAATGCGGACGGGCTACACGCAGTTGTGCGACTGGTGGAGCGTCGGCGTCATCTTGTACGAGATGCTGGTCGGCCAGCCGCCGTTCTTGGCCTCTATGCCGGCCGACACGCAGTACAAGGTAGGCTGAGAGCGTGGACAACGGACGATGATGTCTTACTGACAGGGATCACCAGTGGGGATGATAGCACATACGGATATGCGATGGGTGGATGTAGATTAACTAATTATTAAATATTGATTGTGAGCTTTGGTTCATTTTACAAATTATATCTTTACAAGGTTTTGGCGTGAATAAGAAATAGCATGTATTTGTTTGGACAGCCTCCCTTGATTGTTACTACGCGACAGTAGCCGGCACGCTTATGCAAGTTGGAGCCGACCATCGTCGGCGGCATCCCATTGCGAGTTGTGCTATATCACTGTTGGAAGTCAGCTTCCTGTGTGTCCAGTCCCCGGCAACACAGAATATACACTTCCAGACAACCTCGAAACTTATGCATCGTGCTAATAACTGACATTAAATGTCGGGTCATTCGGTCATATTCCTGATTTGACTAGCATTTCTCGCCGAATAGGATATTCAACTTTCACGGTTTCCGCGAGAGGTTGTTAGTTGTGCATGTTTCAGATTCAACGTGGCGTGACCATCTGATTGCTCCACTCCTCATTCCTCACCGTTACGCGTACCGATACGTGCAATCACACCGCCGTTCTGAACCACTTGGTCACGGCTGTGCCTCCCCGCTGACACCGCCTCGGCCGCCCGCAGGTGATCAACTTCGAGACGACGCTCAAGATCCCGAAGCAGGCGCGCATGAGCGGCGAGGCGCGCGAGCTGATCCTGCGCCTGCTCACCAGCTCCGAGCGGCGGCTGGGCAAGAACGGCGCCGCCGAGGTCAAGGCGCACCCCTTCTTCGCCAGCATAGACTTTGAGAAGGGCGTGCGCCGCCTGCGCGCGCCGTACGTGCCCAAGATCCGCTACCCGACCGACACGAGCAACTTCGACCCCGTGGACGATGACCGGCTGCGCGACTCGGACTCCGACTCCGACTCGGAGTACGCGTCGCAGTCGAACACGGCGAGCGACGACTCGGAGCACCCGGGCTTCTTCGAGTTCACGTTCCGCCGCTTTTTCGATGGGTACGGGCCTTCGAACGGGCCGCAGCGCATGGACGACCCGGTGTACGTGTGACGGCGCCGGCTGCCGACCGGCCGCGTGTGATGGCGCGCGCGCGCGGAGCTCGTGAATGCGAGTGTTGTTGAGATATAATTTATTTGGATTGGTAGAGATCTGAGCCGGTGGGCGGGGTCGGGGGCGGGGGCGGGTTGGGCGGCGGGCCGGCCCGGGCGGTGCGCGGGGCAGGCCCTACTAGTCAGTCCGTCTTGGGGCGGGCACCAGGGCCGACCCGACCGTGACGCCGCCCCCACCCCTCGCATGCTCCGCCACCGACCGGCCCGCCACAGCGCGAGCATATGCCTATATCTATATATACAGAGTTCATATTTTGTCATAATGTTAAACGCTGTTGGTAGTGTGAGCGCCGCCGCCGCCGCCGCCGCTGCTGCTGCTTTCGTGGACGTGCCAATGTGGTGTGAGCGCGCGTGAGAGTGACGTGAGAGAGCGTGAGGGTGTTGTGGGTGTGTGTGTATGTGCGTCTGTGGCGGCGGCGGCGGCGACGGTGCGGGGTCGGCGGCGGCTGCGCGCTGGTGGCCGCCGCCCGATCCGCCCACCCCTGTCTTCCCTCGTCTCCAGGTGCTCCTGCCAACCGACCCGCAGACTTGTTGATCTTGGTGATTTTTACACGCTCTTTTTCACGTCTTTACTTATAAATAAACATTGCCAACTATGGTGTTTTGTCTAGGCAGTCAGGACTCGGGAAGGTGGCGGACAGGCTGATGACGTGTGTATTGTGTATGTGTGTGTGTGTGTGTGTGTGTGTGTGTGTTTGTATAATTAATACTACTTGCTGGGGACACTACTGACACTCCTTGCCGAGTGAGTAACTACATCTTTTCTTAACCCTATTCCTGGAGGGATGAAAAGTATACGAATCTGTCGGGGGTCTTATTCCCCCCCCCCTCAGATCTCGGCTGCCGTAAGAGAATCATGAAACTTGGTATGTGGTAAAGGTCGACAACGAACTTTATTTTGTTAAATTTTGGTGACCTTGGGTCACTATCTTCCAAGGCCAAATGACGTCATCAAAGGTCATATTTGCCAAAATATGATTTTTTTTTCTCAGGAAAACTTGTCATTATCTCGGAAACTATGGCAGCTAGGAGGAATCCGAAAATGTATTTTAAGCAGTTTTAATTGTGTTTCGACATCATGGCATCAGAAATGACCTCAGGTGTAGAAGTCTGGTTTGGGCTGTAGAAGTCAACAAGTTAAAGAACCTGTTTTCAGCAAAAGTTTGTTCGCTAATAACTTTTTATCTAAAACATGTAGAGTAAATATTTTGATACCATAATGTTTCTTTCGTCATTGCGGTTCGAATCATATCATTTTGGTCAAATCGAAAATTTGACCCGGGTCAAGGTCCAGGTCAGGGTGACATAAGTCGGTCAAGCTGCATATGAAAAGATGCGTATTGACGACGAGACAAACGTTTTGAGACCAGCTGCGAGTCTCTATGTTGTTCCTGTCACGAGTTATTGATAAAAAAGTGTTCGTGACCTTGAATGACCTTTTGAAAGGTCACTGACTTAAATTTGCACCCTGGTCATCGAGAAGGGCCTAAGATGTCATGATACTGAAATAATTGAATTGATATAACGTGTTAAACCTTTTCATTTTTCACCATATATTTATATTGGAAGGTTATTTTGACCTGACTTCAAGTCATCAGATATTTGGATATCGACCTGAAACTTTCAAAACATATTTATTGGCATGTTTTCTCTTACATATATTCCGGTTTTATGAAACCTCATGCAAATAAAAAACTTGTATCATTTTGGGATTTTTTGTTAATTCAAAATTTTGACAATTCGAGATTGCCATCTGAAAGAACAATCAGTTCTCTACCGAAATCAGTTTTCGCTAACACTTCCCTTCAACACACAACTCTCCACAAGTGCTTAACCATGCAAAGATTTTGTGTCAAAACCGTCAAACACGCCTCCTTTAAAACTGTCTGACCCCTTCTTAATGATTTAATTTGGGGAAAAACAGCATTCGATGCGCAATGAAATGCTAGGAAAAGTCAGCAAGTTTGAAGAGTCTGGGTTTAGTTATGAATGAGCTGTAGGCGAAAAAAACTCAAGGGGGCCGATTCGCCCCCCCCCCCCGACAGTAATATGGTTATTGCGAATCGGCGTCTGTTCAGCTCAATTCGGCATTTCTCATTTAAAACGACGGCTGATATACTGTTAGGCATATATGCGTCTCACATCGGCGTAACACACTCCCGCGGCAAAGGGCATTACAAATCGAATTTAGCTGAACAGACGCCGATCGCTTTAAGAAAAGGTGTAGTAACCACACAGAGTGGGGAGAACCAAGATGGGCAATGGACGTGAACCAAAAATCCTGAAGAAGATAGTGGACACTGAAGTGTCTCGTCAAGCCTGAAGGCGTGTACGAGAAGCAAAACTCGGAACTCGCGTCTACACGAAAACCTAGCAGTCTCATCTCGACTGGTCTCGCACACACTATTGAACTAATGGCACGTTCGGCACCGACTGCCATGAGGGAAGCAAAAGCAGCATGCAGGCCAGGACGCAGGCCCGCAATATGTCACGTCCTCGACCAGAACTCGGCTGTACCGTGCTGTCAGCTGTCATACATATGAGCTGTCAGACTGGCTGACTACTGTCACCTGTCAGGCTGACACTCAGATGTAAGGTCACAGGGCGCAGTCACACGGATTCTTTGTATTGGAGACATGCAGTTGGTCATTATCTCTCTATTCCGAGGAAACAGCATCCGGGCTCGACGCAATGTCAGACAATATCGCCACATCTGCAACTATTCCGCAGAGAATCTGCAGACCGACGCTCAACTTTTGGCCGTAAAACAGAGATCACTGCTCAAATTTGGGCCGCAAACAGTTAACCATGACCGGCAAGCGAGTCTCTCCTCGATCCAATCGCGGAGCACTTCCAGTTTTCCGCTAAAGCAACGACACCTTATGACAGAATGAACTGCATGAAGGTAAAACCACAAACAGGCGAACAGCATACATGTGCAAGGACGGTTGACCTTTGTCACACACACACACACACACACGCGGTGACCACGAGAGTTCGGCCACCATGTTAGACTGCTCGCCGTCAATGCCCGCAGCATGCCGCGAGCATCCAACCACAACGTACGCCCACACAGCTGGTCCTGGGGGCATTTTCGTGAGGTATGACCTGTCACATTATTTAAGTTACTGTGCGACACGCTGGGAGGTTTGTTAGTCACACGTGGAGTCCTTAGAGGTGATGCCCATGTGTTCGAAGCGGATTCGACACCGTTTACTTACTGGACTGGACTAGCCTCCACTGCCACGGGTGCCATTCTTCGGGAGGACCTACGATTATCGTGACCTTAACAACAACATGAACTGTCAAACGTCAGCGCACCAACAAAGAGGTAAAATATTGACGCCGACACTGACTCGTGCGCCGCAATTGTCGGAACGCCCAGATCACTGTGCGGCATCCCATTGCAGTGTTGACCCGACACGGACTCACGCTCTGGAGCTGAACACAGCCGCGTACCGCTGTGGCCGCCAGCAGGCGGAGCATCCAGCGAATCGCCGCAGCTCCGGTCTGAGGTCACGCAGGTCACCCAAGGTCACCAAGGGTTAGCATGGATCACCACAGGTTACCTCAGTTCAACATGGGTCACCAAGGGTTACCACAGTCCAACACGGGTCACAAAGGTCTTCACAAGTCACCAGAGGTCTTCAAAATTCACCACGGGCCACCACGGGTCACAGCACACACCCAGCTACCCACCAGAGCCGCTGTTACCACGACCGCTAGCGCCACCTATAAATCGCTGTGTTGCCACAACCGCTAGCGCCACCTATAAATCGCTGAGGTCGACGGCGTCGACGCGCTGGGTGACCTTTTCCGTCTCGGTCTTGTCGGCCGACACGACGGTGGCGGGGGTCGGCTCGGGGGTCGGCTCGGCGCGAGGCACGCTCAGAACGTTCCAGGAGAGAGCCTCGGCCTTCTTCAGCTTGATCTCGACCTTGGTTCCCATCAGCTGAACGGAGCTGGCTGCCGGGTCGATCACCTGGCAGACGAAAAGACAAATTTTAGAACAATGTACCGAGTAGGTTATCATCAAACTATACAATAAATAACAAATGAGCATGACAATCGAGAACAAACGAAGACAACCAGCATAGAGTACGAGAAATTCGGGCGCCTTTCAGAACAGACTTAGCGGATGAAAGACGGGCAAATCTGGTAAGAGTGATACAATCATGAAGCGGCAGCGGCTAAGTGACCATTAACATTGCATTACGTCCCGTCATAAGAAGCATAGGTACCACGATAATACCAATGTGACTAGTCGAGACCCGGGCTACCAGCCCGCCTGACCGTGTCGCGGAACCGAGACATTCCTGAAGAGAAGATAACGAAAGGTTCTGGGAAACCCTGGCAGGAGTGCCAGCACAGAGCCACTTGCCACGTGACTCCCAGCAAGCATATGAAAGTGAAAATGTGCTCCTTGCGCGGGAAATCTTACCATTTGCACACCATCAAACTTCCCAGAATGTCATGGCGGATACCCGAAAACTACCTGCGCAACGTGGTCACGACCTGACCGTCCACACCAAGAGCACCTCGTCACCAAAGACTGTTACAGTCTTCTGCCTTGCCCATCACCCGAGCCGGCCATCACAGCGTCCCCACCACACTCACCCCGCGCAGCTCGAGGTCCACCTCGAACACCTCGTTGTCTCCGAACTGGATGTGCGGCCGCAGTCGGATCGGTCCGGCCTGCACACGACTTAACTCCGGCTGTGCCAACTTGGCGTAGATGGCGACGATCACGTGCGAGCCGGTCTGGTGCCAGTCGTACCGGCAGCTGGTGCGACGGGAGTCACCCTCCTGGGCACGGGGTCACAGGTCAGCGTCAGGGGTCAGCAGCAGGGGTCATCGGCAGGGGTCATCGGCAGGGGTCATCAGCAGGGGTCATCAGCAGGGGTCATCAGCAGGGGTCATCAGCAGGGGTCACTGTCGGGGTCACTGTCGGGGGTCACTGTCGGGGGTCACTGTCGGGGGTCACTGTCGGGGGTCACTGTCCGGGTCAGGTCACCAGGATTCGGGGGCACCATTAAGAGTTATAACCTAGGTAGCCAAATTAAGAGATTTACGGGACAGTGAGGTCAGAATGAATCAATGTTATACAAGTGGTAACGTGAATAGGAGCGTCCAGCTTGACAGCATGCAACAAAATTCTGACCTCCGTCTGCGTCTGCATCGCTGCATTTCGCCACAATGGGGTCAGGGGTCCACAGTCGGGCGTCAAGGGTTTGTGTCGGAATCAGTGTCGATGGCGAGTTAACTGCATTTAGAGTCGAGTAGAAATATCGCCGAGGCTGAGCTCATCAGCAACTGTCCGTCCACAGCCGATTAACAAGTGAGCAAAATCAGCACATAATGATACATCGATGCAGCTGGAAAGGGGTGTAACAAATAACCGACGCCGGGAGAGGCGTCCTTCTTCAGCGTACCTTCTTCTTGATCCAGAGGTGTTCGCCGGTGGTGCAGCCCTCCTGCGCCAGAAACGCGCTGAAGTCGGACGTCTTGCGCTTGCAGCATGACCAGTACTTCATGCCCTCGTGAAAGATGGGCACACCGCTGTGGAACCGGCACTCCCGGCTACAGTCGCCGTATGTCTGAGAACGCGGCGTCGGGCTGAGTTATTCCCGTCTCCGGGCACACCAACAAGGCGGACATCCAAGGCGGACAAGGCGGACACCAGAGACGACAATGGGTGCGGCACAGACGAGAAGCATCTCCGAATGGCACAGCTCGCGAGACGAGGGCGATCAACGCCCGTGTCCAGGCTAAGCTGACAGCTTCAGTGACTGCCTGAAATCACTAGTTTAGAACTTGCAACATGACTGTGTCTGGTGCTGCATCTACAGACACCGGCCTTCAGTTACCACAGGCTGTTCGACACATGGCATGGGTTTTAACAAAGTGACAGACAGTGACAGACAGACAGTGACAGACAGACAGTGACAGACAGACAGTGACAGACAGACAGTGACAGACCAGACAGTGACAGAGACAGTGACAGGAACAAGACAGTGACAGACAGACAGACATACAGGACAGACGAAAGACAGTGACAGACAGACAGTGACAGACAGACAGTGACAGACAGACAGTGACAGACAGACAGTGACAGACAGACAGTGAGACAGACAGTGACAGACTGCGGTCGCGGCGACGCTGTGGCGGTCCTCCCTAAGTCCACACTGCACACCTATCCCCTCCGTATCCGAGTATCCATCTCCACAGCAGCTCGTGGCTCACCTCCTTACAGCCGCCGTTCTTGCAGCTCGTGCCGGGCACCAGGTGAGCGGCGTCGGCCTGGTTCTGGTCGGCGGCGTTCGCGGCGCGCTGTTTCAGCGCCTGGCTCAGAGAGGGCGTCACCGTGCAGGGCAGCTCCACCTGCAGGCGACAGGGGAACACAGTCGGACGGAGCTGGTACCACCGCCCCTACACCGCCCGGCTCACATCACGCCTTGTCTCAGCAATCGGACCAGTGGCCGGGAATTGTGATATTCGAGTGGAAAATTACCTCATTGGATAATATTTGTTCCACTCCTTTCCTCAGTTTTGTGGTGAAATTTCCACTCGCTAAATCGAGACGTATTGGATAACTATAGAACTAACACTGATATTACTAATTCTATATTAAAGGAAATAGTTCGCCTTCAACATGGGTTTTGAACGAGATAGCAGTTTTGCAGCCCGTGTTGAAAAAAACCTATCTGCAAGTTTTCTGAGCTGAAAGGGCTCTCCAGCCGAATATATTTGACTTTTTGTCGAAGGAATCTGGGCAACAAATAAGGAATGTTAAGAATGTGGGCCTCACACACCTGGGCAGAGGCTATACAGTAATCTACGCGACCTACTTTCGATATATGGATGCTGAGCCACGTTTGAACGTTGCGGAGAGTACGCAATATACGTTTGATAAAATTAATAATGTACCGCCTTCTTGTCCTGAATCGGCGCGATGTAAGGCGTGGCCAGAATTAAGTGCTGATTTTAAAAATGAGGTAAATATCATAAACTAATCACCGCCATGTAACATTGTTTTTGCATGTGAAGCACAAATTCATGGAAATTTGTGTGGTATGAGTTTCATTGCCATTGGAAATCGCGCCAAATCCGAGTAAGCAAAAAAAAAACACGTAATACAATTTTATCTTAACTCAGATTTTTGCGACAAAAGCACAACGTCGTTTCTCGCTTCTTTTTAAGTCCAGAAAGGCACCAGACCGCAGGACAATCCTTCCTCCGCATTACTGAGACGTTCATCGTTCAGGGATCTGTAGCGGAGAAAAGCATCGGCACGACCGGTATCTAGTACGCATGTAATTTCAGCCTCTTCTTCAGTATCCGTCGAGTGGAAGGGTAGCTGATTTTGACTTCACTTGCCAGGCGCCGCACAGAGACGTTGGGCGACTTCTCCACCCTTTTAGTGATTTGCTGGATTTTTCCGGGTGTCAGTGCCGTGCGACCACGACCTGCCCTCCTTTCCTCCGCAACAGATCCCTGAACGATGAACACAGTGGTGTCGATTTATGAAAATGATTGGAGGGCCCTAATGCTAACTTTATACATTTGAAAGCCATTCTTATCATGCAACCGCCATAGGCCTTATGTTAAAATTTGAAATAATTGGGGGCGCCCCCCAATAGTATAAAAATCGACAACGGTGGATGAACGTTTCAGTAATGCAGAGGATTCTCCTGCGGTCTGGTGCTTCTCCGGACTTAAAAAAAGCGCGAAACTGACGTTGTGCTATTTATCGGAGAAATCTGACTTAAGATAAAATTGTATTACTTTGATTTGTTTTTTTGGCTCACTGGTCGTCCTTGCCATTTTTAATGGCAATAAAACTCATACCACACACATTTCCATGAATTGTGCTTTCGCGTGCAAAAAACAATATGCATGTGCGGGAATTAGTTTATGATATACATTTTGATAAAATTAATAATATACGTCGCTTCTGTTCCTGAATCGGCGCGATGTATGGCTATTTTTGACAATATGAAAAGAAGTTGTATTTCAAAATATAGTCAAATCGTGTTTGAATTTTTTTTAATGTGAACTATTTCCTTTAACCAGCGCAGCGGATGACAAAGTAAGGACAGTATTGCCATTTGTAACAGCTGATTCTGTTGGGTGAGTTTTGGCAAAGCCGAGTACACCACATGGTCTATTTGGGCTCAATTTCCCACCCTTTACTTTCTTTCTTAGAAGGTCGAAATTTCCACTGTGCGCCCTGGTTTCTAAGCAATCCTAGGACCCTGAATCCGACTGCAGCACGATTCAGTATCATTGAGCAAAACATGCACACACAGGAAACAAAGCGGCAGTGCAACTAACTCCGAAACGGACCGAACACCGGCTTTACACACACAGAAGCGCAAAACGCAGGGACACAGCTGCTGTCCGGGAGGGTACCGTCCGCCATCCGACTCATTCATACCAGCGGGGTCACCCATCCGACTCATTCATACCAGCGGGGTCACCCAGCCGACACCCATCCGACTAATCCGTACCAGCGGGGTCACCCATCCGACTCATTCATACCAGCGGGGTCACCCATCCGACTCATCCATACCAGCGGGGTCACCCATCCGACTCATTCATACCAGCGGGGTCACCCATCCGACTCATTCATACCAGCGGGGTCAGCCCATCCGACTAATCCGTACCAGCGGGGTCACCCATCCGACTCATTCATACCAGCGGGGTCACCCATCCGACTCATTCATACCAGCGAGGTCACCCATCCGACTCATTCTACCAGTGGGGTCACCCATCGACTCATTCATACAGCGCGGGTCACCATCCGACTCCATCCATACCAGCGGGGTCCAACCCATACCGAACTCATTCATACCAGCGGGGTGCACCCATCCGACTAATCATACCAGCGGGTCACCCACGCTCATCCATACCAGCGGGGTCACCGCATCCGACCTCATTTATACTAGCGGGTCACCATCCGACTCATTCATCCAAGCGGGTACCCATCCGCTCATCATACCAGCGGGGTCACCCATGCCGACTCATTCATACCAAGCGGGGTCACCCATCGACTCATCCATACAAGCGGCGGTCACCCATCCGACTCATTCTACCGGGGGTCACCCATCCGACTCATTCAACCAGCGGGGGTCCAGCCATTCTCTGACTCATTCATACCATCCCCGGGGTCACCCATCCGACTCATTCATACCAGCTGGGGTCACCCACTTCCGACTCATTCATACAGCGGGTACCGCATCCGACTGCATCATACCAGCGGGGTCACCCAGCCGACTAATCCGTAACCAGCGGGGTCACCCATCGCGACCATTCATACCAGCGGGTCACCCACGACTCATTCATACCAGCGGGGTCACCATCCGACTCCATTTCAGTACCAGAGAGGGGTCACCCATCTGACTCATTCATACAAGCTTTGGTCACCCATCCGCTCCATTCATACCAGCAGGGGTCACCATACTGAACTCATATCATACCAGGCGGGGTCACCCATCCGACTCATTCATGACCACGGGGTAACCCCACGACTCATTCATACCCAGCGGGTCACCCATCCGACTCATTCATACGCAAGCGGGGTCAGCCCATCCGACTCATTCATACCAGCGGGGTCACCCAGCCGACTCATTCAATACCAGCGGGGTCCAACCCAGCCGACTAATCGTACCCGCGGGGTCACCCATCCGACCCATTCATACCGCGGGGTCCGACCCCATATCCGACTCATATCGTACCAGCGTGGGGGTCAGCTCCTACACACACATCACACACACACACAAAGCCCTCGTGAGCGTCATTCATACCAGCGGGTGCACCAGCCGACGTCATTCATACCAGCGGTCACCCACGCTATCACTGCCGGGGGTCGAGGTGCGGCGTTGCGCCGGTTGCTCGGAATTTCTCCTGTTGTGCGCTGCGGGGATGAATAGATCTTCTGGCTCGGACGTGCCGTGCGACTGTCTCTTCTTCGGCTTCCAGGCTCCAACGGTCTTCCGTTCGCGTGTGAATGCTCGGCTGCTTCCTGGCAGGGATAATGCCAGGTTGTGGGATCATCTGTCTAGGTGTCAAAATTGGGTGTAATAACGAGAATTCCTGAGCAATATTTGTCTTTTTTACAAGTATAACTGTAATTCGATCTCCTCTATATGCATTATGTATATCTTACTTTTTTATTCTTAACCAACCACCATTACAAAGGGGACCAGGCTGGTAAAAACTATAACCCTGACACTGATATTAATCATGACAATATTAACATGTGGATGAAAAAAGGTTAGGAAAGTATTGCCATTTGTAACAGCTGATTCTGATGGGCGAGTTTTGTGAAACAAAGCCGGGTACATCACATGGTCTTCTTAGGCTGAATTTTCCACTCTCCCTTTTAATTGTTAGACTAAATTGTCCACTCCTGGCTAACACCCTGGCTTCAAAGCAATGACCTATGACCCTGTCGTGATGATGGTGGTGATTGGGGTAAGAGGTGCTCCGATAGCTGGTCATATAGCTGCACCCATAAGAGATACACAGGTCAGATATGGACTCAGAAGAATTGCCATTATGTATCTGCGGGATGTATAGCAAGCAGGCTACAGTTATCAACACGTCTGCTGCTATGAAATTACTGGCGAACTGAGCAACATAATTACCTGAATGATATGTGTAGCGACGTAATTTATTTTAGGCAACTCCGTGCTCTTTGTTTTGAAATTTGGGTGGGTTGGCGTTGCTCTTTGGGTTTGTTGACTGGGATTTGAGGGCCCAGTGACTAGCCTAAGTAATTTGACCTCACCTTTGTGTTGAGAAACTCAGTGAAGTCCACGGTCTTCTTGTTACAGCAGGACCAGCCTTTGTAAGCATCGTGGAAGAATGGTGATCCAGGGTGGAAGGTGCACGAATCTGTAGCCAGTGGAGTCATCAGTTATAGGTCGGGTGTTGGGAAACAAATGGTGTCATATTCAGAACATGGAATTCGAATCAGATACACAGGATTTTAAAGGTACACCAACTAGTCAAAGTCCCTGATATGACAATACTGGATTTTTTATGGCTGAAAAAATCGGGCTCATGCAGATTGTTGAGAGTACATATTAATTAACACTAAACAATATAAGTATCTATTAGACAATAATGATGCACACGCACTGTAGCATAGATAGGACGTTTGTGGAATTCAACTGTTGCCACATATGTTCTCAAACAAACTCAATACGATCCTTAAATAACTCAAACCACTAAAAGTAACACAATCAGAGAATATGGATACTTTAACTGCTTGCCTCACATTAGTGGTGTCAATCGGTTACCAAAATTTGTGTTACCGAAAATATTGTGTGACCGATTTGGTAATCGGTCGGTCAGGCTTATACATTTTTGGACACTTTTCGGTCAGCTTAATCTTAAACAATTCACTTTCTTGACACATTTTAACGCATTCTTATTTATATCCAGCAAATTGATACACAATTTGCTCGAAATTAAATTAATTTATTTAAATGTCTTTGGTCTTGCTTGCGGCTTCCACTGTTTTGCTTTGTAAATGTATTTAGTTCCTTTTTCACAGTTTCACAGTTTTGTCTTTTTGGAAACTGTACATGTGCGTTTTGTGAATTATCATGTTAACAAATATATTTTTGCAAGTGTGTATAAATAAGTAAACTATTTGAAAATCGGTCAAATCTTGGACATTTTTCGCTTCAACCAAAATCGGTCAATATTTGGTCAACCAAAATGCTTCCTGTTTGGTATTGAATTGGTTTTGGTCAGAAAATTTCGGGAAAATGACATCACTATCACACATGCTTAACCCGCCATTGGCTGGGGGCGTCCCCCCCCCCTCAGGGATTTTCACGATAGCTCAACAACGAACAGTGCTATGAGCGCGAAACTTTGAGTACCTTCTCCTACATCAATTTGACGTCTTCAGTACACAAATTAAAAAATAGACATTCTTTTCTCTTGAGTTAGATCAAATTTAGTGACGTCAGTCACTACACACGACACAACTTTGACGAAAATATCAGCTTAACTCTAACAGGCTGCACAAAGACCATTCCTTGAGAAAAATGCAATAATAAAACATCCAAAGATAGCAAATGGCAAGGGGTTAGAATGGTAATCTCAGATTTTTGAAGATTTGGGGTTTTGACACAAAAACGCAAAAAGTTTTTGGGGGGTGAAAATGCCCTCAAAATTATCATTGTAAAATATTTTCAAATAACGTAAGAATTGTAAGAAAACAACATAGGTTTAATACCCAAACCAAATTTCAAAGCAATATCTGTATTTTTGAATCATTGATTTCTACCGAAGTATGAGTACGTCATGACGCCATTTGTAAAAGTACGTTCTTTGGCTTTTTCGACCAGATACAGCAAAAATAAATGGCACCACTGTATTGCCGAGACAAAACTGGGTAAGAAACATGCATTTTGTATTTATCCATCAGACTTATAACGACTCACATTTTGCTTAGTCGACTCAAGTCTGACTCAGCAGCCAAATAACTGACTCGACTCTCGACTCAAGTACTGTAAACCAAAAATGCATCAACTCGACTCTTGACTCAAGAGCTGTTTATGAAAAATGAAACGACTCGACTCTTGACTCAAGCAAATTTTAACAAATTGATTCGATTCAAAAATATATTTGAGTCGACTCAATTTGACTCATCACAAGTTGCATTAAGAGCTATGACTTGATGTTGACCGTACGATAGGGGGGGGGGGGGGTCGGTGTCATAAAAATCACATTATATCCAGTGTAAATTAGTTTGCTCAGGTGAAGGGCGTGACCACAATGCCCCCTTAGCTATGTTCCTGTTGCATTTGACTCACATTTGTTTGAGTCGACACAAGTCTGACTCAACAGCAGAAGAACTGACTCAACTTTTGACTCAAGTTCTGTCTCAAGCAGATTGAATCGAGTTGACTCTTGACTGATTGTTTGTTTATTGGGGTTTAAGGGCGCGCCGACACCTTTGGGTCAATTAACTCTTGACTCAAGTCCACTTTTAACAATTGAGTCGACTCAACTCATAATTCATTCAAAAATGCCAGACTCATGAGTCGATTCATGACTCAAGTCTGAGTCAGTTACAAGTCTGTTATCCATTTCAAAATTTAACCTTGTATGACCTGACCTTGACCTTATATCGGGTCAGATGTGCAAATGGCTGCTACAATCGAATTATATGTCTTCCGTGTCTGCTCTTGCCCGGCGCTGTGTCATTGTTGTACGGGTCGCTGCCGGGGCTGCGGCGGAGCGTCCGATGGTGGCGCCGCCGCGCGGCTGAGCTGCCTACTACCGCCGAGAGATGACTGCAGCAGTGTCGGCTGGTATTCTTCTTACGCAGTCATTTTGTAATATTGTGACAGTTCAGACTGCTTTTGCAGAAATGCCTGCTTACTGTGCAAACGAGTGCCGAATACCTGGTTGAAACGCGCTGTGTTCCTTTGCGAGATTGTGTGAGGTCAAGCTGATGGGAGCGCGCAGGCTGACGTTAGCGAGCCCGCCGGTTCATGTGTGGCTGTACCTTCGTGTATGTCGTTTGTCGTTCGTCCAATGCAATGTGTAAACACTTGAATATGTGTAAGACAACCCATAAAACATGTGTCGCATGACCTCTTGCCAATAGTGACCTGATTTGACCTGATCTTGACCTTGACCTTTGCTTATAATTTCACCTTTGCTTATACGGGAAATGCATCATACCTTTGAGAGCACTTTGTGCGATGATAGTCTCAATCTAATATTTTGGATGGAAAGTATGGCTCAAAAACTAAAATATCTAACATTTGGCCTTGAACCTGACTGTGACCTAACATGTGACCGTATTCGAAAAATTTAACATGTGCTTTAGAGTGGTATCATCGAGAGCTTTCGATCTCGCTGCAGTTATTGGTTCGGAAGATAACGAGGGGCGAAAAACGCCCCACCCCCAGCCAATGGCGTTCGGCTGAGACCCCAACCAATGCCGGGTTAAGAAACACTGTATCTAGCAGTTTTCTTAGCCCGCGACGTGCCGGGGGTCCAAACGCCCCCTCCCCTAATATTTTTCGAGTATAGCGAAAAAAACGGCGTCGCGCAGCGTCGCCGTTCAACCTCGCAAAATGAAGTGGCCAAAATCCATACAGTTTGTCTTATCCCGCTTTTCCGGGGTCTTTCAACGCTCAGAAATGAGCCTTTTTAGGCGCCCCCCTCCCCCCTCCCCCTGGACGAAATCCTGACTACGTGACTGTATGTCAGAGAACAATTTGGTGTTAGATTCACGTCGCTCAACCACAATTTGACCGAAATACAGGTTGTTTTACCTTACTTATTAAACGACCCACGTAGTTTATATAACTGCAACCGTTCTTTACATGTGCTGCCTAGGGTGGTCCTTAAAATTGAAAGTTAGAAAGTCTAAGCTCCAACCCCCGATTCAATTGAAAGTTGGGAGAAAAACTCTCCTGTAAACTTTTTTCTCAAATCGGACAATATTTACCCCTCCTCATTGACAACTTGAAGTTTGCCATTGGGTTCCCGACTTTACTTTTTCATATGGGAATAAGTTGAGCATAGATAACAGTAAGACTGGATTTGACACGAAAATGCAAGTCACTGCGTAAGGGGCGAAAATGTAAAATTTTATGCATCCCCGAGAAATCGGAAACTATGCCCATCCACCGACCTAATATTTCGGCAAGCAGGTGTCTGATCAGCATGCGACAAACACAGACGTGTTAGAGAAAGTTAACGGGCTAACCGGATGCGTGTAACTCTGAGAAAACGCGGTGATGCCCAGTGCAAATTACTCGCTATATAACCGCGCAAATTGTGTTTTATTCTCGCTTCTCCTCACGATTCACCATGTTTAGCTACGAACCTATGGGACGCAAAAACTATACAAACAATCGTAATTTTGAAAAGAAGTGTACCGTCTTTACACTCACTCGCTGAAATCAATGGTTCATGTTAATCATTTCAGAGCTAAAATAACCATACTCTAAGCCCACTGACTTCTTAGAAGACACTTCTCTGAATTGCATCCGAATACCGTCAAAATCGGACGACGTGTGAGACGCCACAGAAATTATATCAGCCTGCAAAGCGCACTCAATTCGACGCAACTCATCTCCAACAAATTATGCTTATGTTTTAAAACATCAAAGGTTAAAGTAACAGCTTATTAAAAACGCTTGTAACGGTTGCACGTTTCCGTCGCATAATTTCAGTGGCTAAAACTTTCATTAGCATAGCCACAGCCAATACGCATTTCGGCCCCATCTACTGCAGTGGCCTATTTCGTGTCAAATCAGGGTCTAATGTTATCTATGGTAGAGCGTCCAATAAATAAAATTTAATAAAAACAACGATTCATTGAAGCAATTTTTGGTGTCATTTTTATCCGCAAAATGTTCGCACTACACACTACCTCATTGTTATACATGACCATGACTCTCATACCACAGTTAATGCTATTAAACTATAACAAAATAACGCCCACTCCTTACGCATCTATAGTACTCATACTTTACCAAACGTAAATTAAGGTGTAAAAACACTTATTTTAACACAACATGGAAATATAATCTTTGGTTACTGAACTTGTTTTAAAAATTCTGAGTCTCTTTAGAAGAATACTAACAGACTGCACGAGTATGCACCCCTCAAGCCACTCTCGCATAGCCGCAAGGCCCCTAGGTCCGGAAAACTTGTGCTCCTGCTGCTGTTTGACCCGCCACATCAGCAGTCACGGTCTCCTTCTGAAGTCCGGACTCCGCTCGATGAAGAAGCAACATTTTTTTTTAACTTGATGGAGAAATTTGCAGTTGCTCATCATCATGAGTTTGTCCTCTCGGTTGTATTCCGGATGAAGGAACTCTCGCTTGCGTGGTTGTTGATGAGCGTTTCCCCCTGCAAGAAGGCCGCTGCTGTCCGGAAATCTTCCCCGCTCAGACATGGTGTCGCAGGGGATCGGCGTCAAGTGAGAAGCGTCTTCAGGGTGCAGCTTTTTGGGAAAACGTCGCTTGGTTGTTGATGCTAGATTGAGTCCGAGCGTCTGCTGGGTAGCTTTAGGCGTCACTTACGATTCAGCTCCACCGTGGTGTGAAGTGAGAATGAGTATTTGCCTCTTGCTCCTCCACCGCTGACCAGGGGGTCAAAAACCGTCAGAGCGACCCTTGGAGAGGTCCACAGGTAAGCCTGCAGCTTGGCCGAGAGCTCCCTTCCCAACGTCCCGGTTGATTGACGTCCATTTGGTCGTCAAATCCTGCAGCAGCTTGCACGGTCGTGTCCGAGTGTATGCTCCGGAGCAGTATCCAGGCTTTCGCGTACAGGCGACTCGACGAGACGGCGATTTCCCGCAGGCCCTTCTCTCCCTCGCTCTGAGCTTAAATTGGCTCCGGAACATCCACACCTTCATGTGTGACGGCTTTGGACATCCAGTTGCGTGCTGTATGGTTCCGGGGGCTAAGGAACCTTACTCCTCCTGGGGGACCATAGCCGAGGAAAATCACAGTAAATTTAGCAGCTCCAGGTGTCCGGTACGAAGACCTTCTGTAGTTGATGAAAGGGTGTTCTGGAGCAAGTTTGTACGCCACAAATGCTCTAGCAAAGGGTTACATGGGGGTGGGACCACTGGACTTGAACTGACTCTGGTCAATCATTTAAAGTTATTTGAAAGCGTGTGAACATGTTTATTGTTTGAACGCTGACGTGGCGGACGATGACGCGTCGTGAGAGCCGCGGCGAGGAGCAGCTCAAAGACATGAGGCGGCAACGCGAAGTAAGAATATATTTTTTTAATTGCTGTCGAACAGGACTAATAAGTGCCACGTTGTTGCATGGTCAGTAATCGGACGGATGTCGTGTCAAATGACATTCCCACCGATGCGCTCAGTTCTGTGCCAGGTCTTTGAGTACCCTGACAACTGTGTGCCCATATCAGAGCCCGTGCCGTTCTGCATGCTTCGGGATTTAGCTGCACGTTCGGATTGCTTGAGACTAGAATTGTAAGTATCCGTAATGGTCCCTTGGTCTAAGCATCATTTTTCATTCAATGAACAAAGCTTTCAGATCCCGCCTAGCTCCTCTGAAGTGCACACGACGTCAATTACCGGTGTTTTCCACCGATTCGCGGATTGGCTGGTTTGATGTTCATCTTGGAGACGTCATGGCCCGAGCGAGTGGGCTGCCGGCCGACAGGACTAGACTGCTACCCGGTGGTAATCTTGGTCCTGTCCAGAGACGCTGGTACACTTGGAATGTCCGTCTGTCATAGCCCTCTTGGAGCGGCTTTGGTGGTCTCGCTTTTGCATCCCCTCACCTCCCCCTCCTTAAGTGGTCTCATTTGCAGAGGTGGAGAACGATTCAAACTCTACTGGGGTCATGGAAGTCTTAGCTACATCCTCCGCGCGCTGCCTCTGTTGGTCGGTGGTCCTCAAATGTCGACGGTTCGCTGCTGCCATGCTTGACAGATTGATGACTCACCTCCCCCCAAAAAATAATAAAAAATAGGGTGAGAAGAATTAGTAATGCACACTACACCACCACAGATGAACGAATCACATAAAAAGAGACGATTTGACATTACAGGAGCGTTTCGAGGTTCAGCACAGTTCGATACGTCGTCGTTCTAATGTCAGCTACCACGAGAAACTAGGCCTTAACTTCAAGGTCGATGAGGGAGGGGTAAATGTTGTTAGATTTTGAAATAATTTGACCAGAAAGGTTTTCTCGACTATTCCAACGAATTTGAGGGGTTGGAGCTTAAAATAAATGATTTTGAAAATTTACCCTATAGCGAAGGACCACCCTAGACTCACTGCTGCCACTGCAGCGCTGTTGCACAGCTACTTTCGCACACAGACACACAATACAACATGTGAGGAAAGAAAACAGCTTCTAACAGCAAACACATTAGGATAAACAACTGTAACCCAGACACCTCCTAATGCCGGACTTGTCATACTATTGATAAATGATGATATAGTGAGTCAGAGTTGTCTACATCATCAATGGCATTAGGACATGCCTGGGATTACGGCTATCTACCCTAAATTTCACCAACCTTAATAGCAGCAGGCAACGATAACCAGAACACAGAATCGGTGCTGAACAATCACCTAGAAAGCACCAAGGACATTAGCAAGGCAGTAATAACATCATACTCATGTGTATGACAACTGACGAAACGGCAGCATTTAACTAACAAACCTTGCTTGTTTTCCTCTGGGTTGTACTTGTTGCCACAGCCACGGTTGTAGCACTGCAGCTCCTTTGCTTGTGACATCTTGTTATTATCTGCTGATCCTCACAGGTAGGCCTTGAATGCCAGAAAGTCTGTGAAAGCATAGCCTTGTTCTGTCAAATTGAAATATTCCCATACATTTGACATGATGCACTGAAACAGCAGTCAGCCCCAAACAAAATATGTAGGTAAGTCAAGTTACCTACCTGATTTTTGTTTTCAAGCATGACGTGTCATGAGCAATGTGCATTGTTACCTGGTCAAGTACCTGGTGCAGTTTCCACTTCAATGGCCGGTAATATATCAAGAAAATCCTAAGGTGCTCCAGTGGAGAGAAAATATTAAGATAAAATCAGCATAGGCATACTATTTACTGGAATTTATTGTGTCTTCATAACTTTTGCTGAGTGTAGCTTAAGTTTCTTGAAAAAAAATGTCAGTCAATTAAAAGAACAGAGAGAACCATTTCATTACATATTTACTCAGCATAATCAAAAAGGATGTCTCCATTGTCAGTAGGCTCTATTAAATTGTCCCAAGTTGGTAGAGATTACAACACGATGGGACAAGCTATTCCAAATGTTTGTGTCTAATGGAGAAGGATCTACTGCAGTGCAAGGTATACAATTTTTGATAGGATGTCCCATGGTGCGGTGGTGATGGGATATGACAAATAGATCTTGTAAATTGATACAACTACAGGGTGTCCAAAAATTGATGTCACACCCTTCCACGAGCTCCATTTCCCCAGTTGGATGCACAGCAAATGGAACTTTGCCAGGACCGGCCCTAGGGCTCGTTGTGAGTCCACTGGTTACGTGACCCAGCCAGCCGTGAGGGTGGTTAGGGTCATTTCCGGATTGGCACTCAGCGCGCACGGACCAGGTGTCCAGAATGCTAAAAAAGCAGTCTTTGTCGGCCCACTACTGGGCTGTCGGCATGGTGAACAGCAGGATGACCAATGGTCAGGCTGTTGAGAAGCTGGGCATTACTTGTCGCACCATCTGCTGCTGGCTGTCCCGCGCCAGGACAGACCCTGGAGCAGTGTTGGCAAAGTTCATGTTTGTTGGTTTTTAGACCACCAACAAATGTTGCACTCTCAAATTATGACTGGTTAAAATGTATTTTTTTGTACTCCTCATGGCTATTTATTGATTTACTACTAAATGTGTTTGTTGAAAGAGAAAACCTGTTTTTTTAACTAGGGAAATCAGGTTGGTAGTTAATCATTATTAATCATTAACATATCAGTATTTCTTATTTTTGGTGTACCATCAGGTTATTTTTGTACTCTTCCATTGCAAAGATATGCACTCCTGCATCAACAAAAAAGAGTAAAATTTCCAACCTGCCCTGGAGAACCGTACTAGATGCAGGAGAAAGAGCTCTTTCTGCTGAGTGGCCAAGTCTGCGCCCATAATCATAATGGCCAACTCCGCACTGAAGAGAGATGAGTCAACAAGAAACCTGTCACGGCGGCTGACGACCAGAGGTCACTGGGTATCCAAGTTGTTGAGGCTCGCACTAAAAGCCCTAAAAGCTGGATAATTTCAGGTCTGTCAATTTAGTAACATATTTGTATTCAAATTCAGCAACAAGTCCGATTTAGCTCAAAATTTGTGAGTAGGTCAATCTTGCTGAGATATTCACAAATACGCCATCAGTTTTTTGATAGCTTAACTAGTTTGATCTCTATTGGTCATCAAATTTAACAAAATGGTTTCGTGAACTTTGATGACCCTTAGAGATCAAATTAGGTCAGCTATTAAAAAACCGATAGCATATTTGTGAATATCTCTGTAAGATTGACCGCCAGTCAGCCACAGGCGGGCTTCAAAGCGGTGAGATATGAATTATTGAAGTTATTGTTAGTTAAAGTGCAAAAAAATTGGGAACATATTCATAGTTACTAAATGTGATATTTGCTGTCAATTCAGATTGGTGGGTATATTACAGGGATTAACTAAAAACTAATGATGTAACAGGCACTGGTAGAGCACGAGGTTCTTGAAGATAGGTCAAGGGCGGATCCAGGGGGGGCCAAAGGGGCCATGACCCCCCCAAACCACCCAAAATCGGCACAAATTTGACACATTTCCTGAGTTTGTCGTAAAACTAAGCAACTTTTACTAGAGAAAGTGTTTTAAATCAGTTATTGATACATAAGCAAGCGAAATCCAATGAGTTTTCAGAATTATGTGATAATTTTTGGGATTTGCCCCCCCCCCCAAACTGTCAAAATCACACTTTCTGGATCCGCCAGTGAGATAGGTAATCCCTATACCTATATACTTTAAACCATATTCAATGTACCCTTGTCCCTTACCCTGCTCTAATACTCCTCACGGTAGATAAAATCAATGCGATAGGTTATAAGGCCTTGGCAATAGATACGATAAAATGCTATCCTGCTCGCCAGCTTCCTAACATTTCTTGACATGCTTTGCGAAACATCAAACCACGGATTATATTCCGTGACTAAACCATATTCTTTTTATCTTCGATTCAAAGTCTTATTACGTCATATAATAACAGACGAATCTGAGCGTGTTTCTGATGTAAATATGCTCACTGGTCAAATGTCATCCTACTGCTAACCTTTAGTTTCCAGTGACGTAACTTCTCTTTATTTTCTGCAAGAAAATATATAATAGCGCCAGTTTCGAACTCAGAGCGCCAGCTTGCATGAACCGAACGCTGCCATATTCCAGATTATTCTTCGAAAACATTTTTGTAAGTCTTCAGGCTCGGAACGTTGGCCTAAGGCACCATTCCGAGAGTTTGATAGGGGAAAGCTAGGGCACTAGCGGATCCATGGGGGGGGGGCAGGGGCGTTAGCCACCCCATATGCCTGAAATTGACGAAATTTGACATATTTTCCACTGCAGAGGGAAATCTAATACATTTTTACAAAGGCATATTTGTTTTAAACCGTTCAGTAAGGTACCAGGAAGCCAAATCCGCATGAGTTTCGAATTTGATGAAACTTTTTGAAATTTAGCCCCCCCCCATGCCCAGGTTCTGGATCCGCCAGTGAGAACGGCCGGTTCCGAATCGAAGACTTCGGCACTTTTTGGCTACCCAAAAAGTGCCGAAGTGCATGGGCGTCGGAGACGGGGGGGCGGGGTCGGGGGGACGCGTCCCCCCAGTTAAAAGATCGGAGGGGGACGTCCCCCCCCAAGAAAGTTGACCGATTTTTTCTGAATCCGTGCCAAAGGAAATTGAAACTAATTTATTTCCCGGTCAAATAAGTGGTCACTTTTAACCCTATCAGGGGCATAGCCAGCATTTTTCTAGACATGCATCCGGTCGGGGGGGCGAAGCCATCTACCATAGTCCCCCGATAATCTATCGACCGCCGACATATTGCGAACCTGCAATAACTGGAATTTCAAAAGTTCCTTCTCGGTATTGCTTATTTACACGTCGGGGTCTATTATGTATCTTCATTCTTCCCCTTTTTAGTTTATAAAACTCATTCTAAATTCATTTCGGTGTACTGAAGGACTTGATAAAAAAGACCACTTGTGTAGGTAACCGATGCGCTCCCCTTACAGGAGGTCGTCGACCCGACGGGGGGCAGATCGGCGGGGTCGCGACCCCCCCACTTTTGAAAACCGCTGGGTTGACCCCCCACCCCCCCCGACTTTTGATGGCCGATCGACTCCCACCCACGCACTTGCTTATGGCGGAAGCTGATTCCAGTTATCATGTAGGTATTTCCAATTAAAATAAATATTTAAATATACAAAATATGACATGGAAATGGGCTCAGTCAGTTACGAATGATCTTTTTTCGCTTTCCCTTCGAAGTTCAACACACCCCTGCTCCGAAAGGAAAACGAAGGGAATATCATCCGTAGCATTTTCTATGCCCGTAGCACTAAAATGCGACATACGTGAGGGAAGCACTACGTTTGTGAAGTACACACG
>VOPJ01000611.1:0-54820 GCA_014673585.1 Semibalanus balanoides
GCGGGCAGAGCGGGCAGAGCAGGCAGAGCAGTCATAACACGTCACCGAAAGACGCTGTGAAGTTCACCGACCATCGACAGACGGGGATGGTCTCTGTATGGGCGGCGGTATATCTTAGTGCAATCAGCATTAACACTAGCAGCGCCAGAGACCCACAGCCCACACCCACCATTTCCCGGCCGGCTGCCAGTCTCCACGAAGGACAACTCTGTCCAACTCAACTCTGAGAATAAGAGAACGCAGCCATACGCGGCCGTGACGTGAGGACCAGGACCCGCACCACGCGTGCGGCGCGGCGCAGTGCGACGTCCGCGGCCGCTGGCGGCCAGCTGCGTGGCCCGGTTCCCACCGCCACATCGTCCCCCGCAGCAAACGGCTGCTGCTCCTGGGCGGCTTCTGTGCGGTATCACAGGGCCAGCCTGGGAAGCCTGGGACGCAGCACAGACCGGCGACATCCGTCCAGATGGCCTCATCGGCCGCACCTGTGGTCCCAGCCTGCCAAGCGAACCGAGTGTGGGCGGCCAGCACGGCAACCACCTGTCCGGATCCCTCGCTCAGCTCGCATATATAGACATACCGCACTGGGCTGATGTGTAGGCGAGTAGGTGCGGCAACACCCAGCACAGCAGCCAACAAACGGCAGCAAAGCGATATTACCGCATTCTATGATAGCTATTTGTGCACTAGGAATGCAGTGTAATAGAACAAATACATGTATTATCCCGACTACCTATCACAGACAATATCGCGGCGCATTAATCGCACCTGTCAATGCGTCGCTTCTCATCAGTAGATGCCTCTTTGAGCCGGTCTCATTCACCCCAAGAAATAGCTGTCCACAGTCCAGGTCACTGGTACCAACCACCGCTATCGTAGACATCATCGACCCACACTATAGAAAAACATACCAGTTAACCGAACCAATCAGCCGACAACGTTACCAGGCAACGGACGCTGAACACTCCCAACAGACTGCACCAGGTAGCAGCACCGGCAGTCGGTTCGTGTATTGACTGTATACCACGCGTGTCGGGCCGGGTCCAGCCCGACACGACCCTGTTGTTCTCCCACAGTAGCCCGCCGGCGCGGCGGCACACCCTTCCCGTCCGCCGCCGGCCGCCGCGCCGGCATGCATATGCATTAGCCGTGTTTCGCGCGGCTGTCGGCCTCGCCGCAGCGGCCGCCGCAATTACAGCCAACGTGGAAAAACGGCAAACCGGGTCACCCCTTTGTGCGGCCGGCCGCTGCCACAAAGCGGCGTGATTTGTGAGCGGCGGTGGTGGGGAGCGCTCGTGACGGCGGCGCACCGCCCGCCGCCGCCGCCGCCGCTGGGACACGCACCCCCGGCGCCTGGTGTCACGCCGATCGGGAAATTGAGCCGCGAAACTAAGCTACAGAAATGCTTGATGGAAGGGAAATACGCCACAAAATTGGGAACCCCTACGATTTCAAGTAATGTGAAACAGCTCACTTAATATGCTTCTTCGGTTTCCCTCAAACCTGTCGACCTCAGAAATCTCAGATAAACACTTACTTTCTGCCCACTGTTTGACACCCGTTTCCGAAACTTCTCTGCCAACACATGTTGCCCGTGTTCACGATTTGTTAACCCGGCTACGGCGCATGTACAGCCGGTCGGAACCTGCCGATAACTTGGCAGTGCACGGCTCGTCGCTCTGCACTATAGTGCAGACTGCTGCTATAGCAGCAGTCTGCGCAGGCTGGCGGCGGCGCGCGCGCGCGCGGCGGCGGCACAACAAAGCGCCGGTTTTTGAGCCTCTATCTGGAAGCGGATCGAGCAGGCGACGCCCGCAGTGCGCAGATTGGCAGCGGTAACTACCTGTAACCTTGTCGCCGCGATTAACTCTAACTGATCACGCGGACGGTGGAGAAGGTTCTTGGGGCAATCAGAGGGACCTGGCGGGACCGGGGTACGGGACATCAGACGAGACGGGGGGGATGGGATGGATGGGATGGATGGGATGGATGGGATGGATGGGATGGATGGGATGGATGGGATGGATGGGAGGGATGGGATGGATGGGATGGATGGGATGGATGGACGAGACGAGACGAGAACGAAGACGAGACGAGACAGAGAACGAGGAAGCGGGACGGGACGGGACGGGACGGGACGGGACGGGACGGGACGGGACGGGACGGGACGGGACGGGACGGGACGGGACGGGACGGGACGGGACATCAAAACGGGACGGGACGGGATGAGACGGGACATCAAAACGAGACGGGGGACAAGACGGGGGACGGGACGGGATGGGACGGGACGGGACAAAACTGAGACGACACACGAATCAGATACAGGCCTTGTCTAAAAGGCGGGTTCAGTGCTCCCGCATTGATGAGCAAATGACGACTTTTTCTAGAGCTGAACATGCTTCTATCTACAGTAGGGCGGACACCCGTTTCCACCCATCTCTCTACATCGGAGTCCCGTCTGTTTCCGTCCTGTCCCGCTTCCACTTCGTTTCGTCACTTGAGAAGACACCAGGCACGAACGCTGTCTCCCCAGTTCCGTCAATGTTCCGCAGCTGTGGCTCGGTATTTCGGGACACCTCTTCTATCTTCAGCTCGTCTGACTCTCATCAGCCGGCTGACGAGGCAACCTGGGTCAGAAATATCCGAATCCCGGATGTCTGTTACGAAGGAAATAATAAAAGCAACAGAAGCCAATATTAGAACCACCCACATCGCCACCTTTTCCAGGTCAGCGCCGCCGCCATTCGTCGTGCGTCTCCTCCAGCTGCTGCTCCCTATTCAGCCTGCCAGCGGATATTTCTGACCCAGGTTTCCGGAGATCCTGGACCGATTGAAAGCACCGCCGGGAAAAAATATAAAAAAGTCACAGCAGATAAAAGTTTTCGTTCGGACGCTTTCAATGCGTCAGAATTCATCTCTATAACGCCGAGTTCTGACAAATCGCGGCTCAATTTGTTCTTAAGAAGAAGCGACCGAAAATGTTGAGTCAGCTTTCCAATGAACCGCTTGTTTGCCCACGAATCCATGTAATGTTGTAGTTAATCTAGTACTATCCCGACATCCGTTAACAATTCAATAAACCAACTCAATCCATTCATCCCCCAGCAACATCAAAGGATCCTCCGACCTTGCATCATATTCGCACCGTCCTGTCATGCTATCCACCGCGACTGAACCCAGCGCACCATGACCCTCGGAGCTCACCACAGGGGCCGGCGACCTTGCATCAGTCTCGAGCGGCACGCTATCCATCCTCCTGTCCACCGGTCGGCCCCTGGGGGACTGTCATGACCTTGCGTCACCGTCGCCGGCCCCGGCTCCAGATCGTCTGACCACCCGCCGTCCCCTGTCCTCCCTCCAGTGACACAGTTCGGACCGTCTCGCCGACCTCTGACCCCCAGAGACGCCGCCTCCCGCACCGACACAATCCTCTGTGGGACTGTTATTATGTCCCCTGCAGCCGATGCCGCTGCTGCAAACGAGCCGCGCCCAGGGACGGTCGGCGACGCTCGAGTGATGGCCCGAGCGCGACAGATCGCCAGCGCGGCTCCGTTTCAAAAGGGTCCCCCGCCGGAGCGAATGCCGCGCGCCGCCGCGCTGCTGTAACTGCAGCCTTGGTGTGGAGCCGGAACGAAGTCGAGAGAGGCGTGGTCCCGGGCCAGGCAGAGGGGCTGACGGACAGCCAGGTCGGCGGCGGTGGAGAGCCGGATGGTGGGGGAGGTGGACCGGACACGCCGCGGTCCTGCCCACGCCAATCTCTCCGTAATATCCAGCTGCGCGTCACAGCCCAAATGGACCACAGCCGGGTGTAATGGCAGGTTCCAGCCGTCCCTGCCCGCGCCGGGGGGAGATGAAAGCGGATGGCACGTCGCAAGGCCGATTGCCCCAGATATAGGTGATCTGGTTCGGCAGATGCGCTTCAGATGGACCCAAACCCACTGGAACTACCCACTGATGGGCCAGCTACAGACGAGAGCGGTTGTAAATGACGGCCTCGGTTGGTCAACTTTCGGGCAAACTGCAGCAATTGGAGGCGTCAAGCGACAGGCGGCTGTGAGCCGGCAGCGGTCAACGGTGGCCGTGTCTCCAGCGTAGGAGGCAGCTATCGGACAAACACCAACACGACCGCAGTGCAGAAGGCTGCACAGTCACAGTCACACAGTCACAGTCACAGTCAGAAGGCTGCACAGTGCGCAGTGCACACAGGACGCGAAAACAAACACACACTCACGCGCTACTCAAGGCGATTATCAGCGGTGGTTGTTGAACAAGGTAGCGAGGAAAATCGTGTATCACGCTTGCATGAGGCGCCGTTCTGCGTAGTCTGACTGGGGAGTGGAGATTGCCTTGAATTCACGCAGTGTGCGTCATATGTCATAACAGCGTATTTTCGGTCGACAGCGTGCAAAGCGCCCAAATGCCGTTCTGCACAAGCCAACAACACGGTTGCCGCTCGAGATATCCTGCCGTCATCTCCCAGTATTTCTCCAAGGCTGTAGTATTTCAACTCCACACCATACGCAGCTCAGTTTCCGACAGACATAATCCCGCGTAGCCTGGATCCCCGAGAACATGACGAAAGCCAGACAACAGTCACACCGTCAATTCCTTTCCAGGCCCGCAGGCTTGTGCGTTATTTCCCAGACAGCATTGATCATCAGATGCCGGGGACCCGCAGACCAGCAATTAATGCGAATCTGGCGCCCGAGCTGAGACAGGAAACGCTCACGAGCCAATGAGTCGGAGCGGCGATCGTGACGGAATAATAACGCAGCGTGACGGAATAATAACGCAACGTGACACATTATGGCGCGGTCCCTGGCGCGTCCCGACACGGTCCCGGCGCGGGTCGCAACGCGGTCCCGGCGCGGTCCCGAGCCGGTCCCGACGCGGTCCGACGCGGTCCCGGCGCAGTCCCGACGCGGTCCCGACGCGGTCCGACCGCAGTCCCGACGCGGTCCGACGCGGTCCCGGCGCGGTCCCCGACGCGGTCCCGACGCGGTCCCGGACGCGGTCCCGACGCGTCCGACGCGGTCCCGGCGCGGTTTCCGACAGGCAGCAAACCCAGTGACGTTCATCGTCATTCAGACTCAGCGACGACCGCCCGCCCTTGTGACGTCGGCGGAGTTTTCAGGCTCGTTAATTTCACCGCCGTGTGGGAGGCAAGATGAGAAACCTGGTCGACCCTGGGTCGATAGGTTATCCGCAAACTGCATGGCGTAAATATAGTCTATCCGCATCAGGTCAGGCAGAGCATATAACACCGAGCAATCGACGTGCTTCTACGTGAATGTCCTCCATGGAAGGCCGCGCCGCGTAGAAAGCGACAACGAGTGCACAACTCAGTCTGCCGACTCCCAGCACTTGTTATTCATTTAGATGCGTCCCACTCTGACCTTCGTCCTACCGATGTCACCACCGCCCTCTCATCGCAAAATCTCCCTCCTCCTTAACCACCGACAGCAGCCCGATCGATCGCATCTCCCTGTCGGATCGCAGAGCCCTCCCCTCATTACCCTGCCGAGACCAAGAGCGCGACGTAACCGGATGTCTACCGCATCCATGCGAACGCGGGCGGAGCGAGGCGCGCGAGCAGAATTCACCAGGCAACTCCGGAAGCGGCGGTCGCGCCCCGCGGAGCCGGTCGCGCGCCTCGCGGGGTGCGCCAATTTGGTCGCATGCCGCGGGCGCCGCCGGCGGCCTTTCATCGGCGCGTTTGCGACGCTGAACCGGCGCTCCACGGCGCACGGTCTTTCCCATCGAGGCAAGAGCGGCGCGCGACCGGGCGGCAGGCGGCGGAAGGTGTCCCATTCGTGACCACACCAGTCCCTCACGTCCTATCGTGCGAATCGACAGGACTATGGCGCGACAGCCGACGCGACAACCTCCCTTCAACCGTCCGGCGACCCCCCCCCCCGGCCCATCCAGCGAGCGATGACCCCGCCACACGCAGGAGTCGCAAATTGGTGCGTGGCATGAACCAGGGCACGTGCCCGGCCGCCAGGCTGCTGCTCGCCGCCGCACGCACAGAGCACGAGCACAGCCTGCAGAGGAGGGTGTCCTCCCCGCCCCTCCCTGCACGGCAGTCCTGCCTGCAGAGAGCCCAGCGGCTCAGCCCAGAGAGTCCAGCTCAGCCCAGAGAGCCCAGCGGCTCAGCCCAGAGAGTCCCAAGCTCAGCCCAGAGAGCCCAGCGGCTCAGTCCCAAGAGAGTCCAGCTCAGCCCAGAGAGCCCAGCGGCTCAGCCCAGAGAGGTCCAGCTCACCCAGAGAGCCCAGCGGCTCAGCCCCAGAGAGTCCAGCTCAAAGCAAAGAGAAGTCCAGCTTCAGCAGCAGAGAGTCCAGTCTCAGCCACAAGAGAGTCCAGCTCACACAGAGAGCCCAGCGGCTCAGCCCTCAGAGAGTCCCAGCTCAGCACAGAGAGTCCAGCTTCAGCAACAGAGAGCCCAGAGGCTCAGCCCAGAAGAGTCCAGCTCAGCACAGAGAGTCAGCTCAAGCACGAGAGTCCAGCTCAGCACAGAGAGTCCAGCTCAGCACAGAGAGCCAGCGGCTCAGCCCAGAGAAAGTCCAGCTTCAAGCACAGAAGTCCAGCTCAAGCCAGAGAGCCCAGCCGCTCAGCCCAGAGAGCCAGCGGCCTCAGCCCAGAGAGTCCAGCTCAGCACACGAGAGTCCAGCTCAAGCACAGAGAGTCCAGCTCAGCAAACAGGAGTCCAGCTCAGCACAGGAGAGCCAGCGGCTCAGCCCGAGAGTCCAGCTAGCACAGGATCCAGCTCAGCACAGAGGTCCAGCTCAGCAACAGAGAGTACAGCTCAGCACAGAGAGCCCAGCGGCTCAGCCCAGAGAGTCCAGCTCAGCACAGAGAAGCCCAGCGGCTCAGCCCCAGAGAGGCCAGCGGCTCACAGAGAGACCAGCTCATGCACAGAGAGTCAGCTCAGCACAGAGAGCCCAGCGGCTTCAGCCCAGAGAGTCCAGCCAGCACAAGAGAGTCCAGCTCAGCACAGAGAGTCAGCTCAGCACAGAGAGTCCAGCTCAGCGCAGAGAGTCCAGCTCAAGCACGAGAGTCCCAGCTCCAGCACGAGAGTCCAGCTCAGCACAGAGAGTCGCAGCTCAGCACAGGAGAGCCCACGGCTCAGCCAAGAGAGTCCAAGCTTCAGCCAGAGAGTCCAGCTCACAACAGAGAGTCCCAGCTCAGCACAGAGAGTCCAGCTCGGCTGCCGTCGGCGTGACTGGCTGCTGGCGGCGTGACTCGGGTGCCGGCGGCGTGAAGAAAGGCTGAACTGAGGAAGGCGTGGAGCAGGCTGACCGAGTTGTGGTCGCGGAGAAAGGCGCACCGGAATGTGCCCAGTTTTCCTGTGAGATCGTCGCCGCGTGACAGACAGCCTCCGGAGCGCCACGCTCGCCGGCTGGCGTACACCCCAAAATCCTCCCTCGTCAACCTGGCCTCGTACCGCCTCGGTCACCGCCTCGTACCGCCTCGCAACCGCCTCGGCACCGCCTCGTAACCGCCGCCCCGCGCCGGCGACGGTGGGTGGACGGCAGCGGTGCTAGCGCGGGAAAAATGTGCAAAACGTGCAACAGCGGCAGTGGGCTGCATGGAGGCAAGAATGCGCAGCGGTTGTCGCGCGCGGCGTGCACGCAGGAACGGCCTGGTTTTTCCGCTCCCGGACATCGTCCGGCGGCAGGCGAGGCGGAGATAGGTGACGGGCGGTGGCGGTGAACCGAGGCAGCGGGGCGGTGACCGAGGTGACCGAGGTGAACGGGAGGGTGACGGGAGGTGACGGCAGGTGACGGGCGGTGACGGGCGGTGACGGCGGTGACGGGCGGTGACCGAGGTGACAGGAGGTGCGGCAGTGACGGGGGTCCACAGCAGCCCGCGGGAGAATCAAGTTGCCACATCACCTCTGCCGGGGTCTGCCAATTCCAGCTGGCCGTCACGACCTGACCTGCCCTAACTGGCGAGCTCCCCCGAGATCCAACACAAATACGGCGCATCATCAATGTGCCAACTGCCACAATGCACCCACAAGCGCGGACGATGGCGCGACCGGCCCCTAGATGGGAGTGCTAATGAACGAACAGCGAGGAGCAGCCTGCAGTGCTCCCGCTTGCGCGCTCGCAGGATGGGGAGAGGGCGCGCGAGAGAGAGAGCATCAAAGAGCCACTAGTGCACGGGACGGACAATCGCCTTTCCGTGAATGGGTGTCCATTACGGATCTGTTCGTCTCCAAGCTGCACTAGTGGCTCTGATGGCTCTCTCGCTCGCGCGCCCTCTCCCCATCCTGCGAGCGCGCAAGCGAGGAGCACTGCAGGCTGCTCCTCGCTGTTCGTTCATTAGCACTCCCATCTAGTCCGGGTCGCGCCATCGTCCGCGCTGTGGGTGCATTGGCAGTTGGCACATTGATGATGCGCCGTATTTGTGTTGGATCTCGGCGGAGCTCGCCAGTAGGGCAGGTCAGGTCGTGACGGGCGGCGGCGGGAATTGGCAGACCCCGGGCAGAGGGATGTGGCAACTGATCTCCCGCGGGCCGCTGTGAACCCCCGTCACCTGCCGTCACCCCCGTCACCGCCCGTCACCTCGGTCACCTCCCGTCACCTCCTGTCACCTCGGTCACCGCCCGTCACCGCCCGTCACCCCCGTCACCGCCCGTCACCTCGGTCACCTCGGTCACCGCCCGTCACCTATCTCCGCCTCGCCTGTCGCCGGACGTGTCGGGAGCGGAAACAGGCCGTTCCTGCGTGCACGCGCCGCGCGACAACCGCTGCCGCATTCTTGCCTCCATGCAGCCCACTCCGCTGTTGCACGCTTTTTGCACATTTCCCGCGCTAGCACCGCTGCTTCCACCACCGTCGCCGGCGCCGGCGGCGGTGACGAGGCGGTTACGAGGCGGTTACGAGGGAGGATTTGGGGGTGGTATGTCAGCCGGCGACTGGTGGCGCTCCGACACGAGCCGGGCTCGTCTGTCACGCGGCGACGATCTCACAGGAACTGGGCACATCCGGTGCGCCTTTCTCCGGCGACCACAACTCGGTCAGCCTTCTCACGCCGCCTCACGTCAGCCTTCTTACGCCGCCGGCACCCGAGTCACGCCGCCAGCAGCCGAGTCACGCCGACGGCAGCCGAGCTGGACTCTCTGTGCCGAGCTGGACTCTCTGTGCTGAGCTGGACTCTCTGGGCTGAGCCGCTGGGCGCTCTGCAGGCAGGACTGCCGTGCAGGGAGGGGCGGGGAGGACACCCTCCTCTGTGCTGGACTTGGACTCTCTGTGCCTGAGCTGGACTCTCTGTGCTGAGCTTGGACTCTCTGTGCTGAGCTGGAACTCTCTGTGGCTGACTGGACTTCTCTGTGCTGAGGCTGGACTCTCTGGGTGAAGCCGCTGGGGCTCTCTGTGCTGGCTGGACTCTCTGTGCTGAAGCTGGACTCTTCTGGGCTGAGGCCGCTGGGCTCTTCTGGGCTGAGCCGCTGGGCTCTCTGTGCTGAGCTGGACTCTCTGGCTGAGCCGCTGGGCTCTCTGTGCTGAGCTGGACTCTCTGTGCGAGGCTGGACTCTCTTGTGCTGAGGCGGACTCTCTGTGCTGAGCTTGGACTCTCTGGGCTGAGCCCGCTGGGCTCTCTTTGTGCTGAGCTGGACTCTCTGTGCGAGCTGGACTCTCTGTGCGAGCCTGGACTCTCTTGCTGAGCTGGACTCTCTGGGCTGAGGCGCTGGGCTCTTGGCTGAGCCGCTGGCTCTCTGGCTGAGGCTGGACTCTCTGTGCTGAGCTGGGACCTCTCTGGGCCTGAGCCGCTGGGCTCTCTGTGCTGAGCTGGACTCTCTGTGCTGAGCTGGACTCTCTGTGCTGAGCTGGACTCTCTGTGCTGAGCTGGACTCTCTGGGCTGAGCCGCTGGGCGTCTCTGTGCTGAGGCTGGAACTCTCTGTGCTGAGCTGGACTCTCTGGGCTGAGCCGCTGGGCTTCTCTGTGCTGAGCTGGACTCTCTGTGCTGAGCTGGACTCCTCTGTGCTGAGCTGGACTCTCTGTGCTGAGCTGGACTCCCTGGGCTGAGCCCGCTGGGGCTTCTGGGCTGAGCTGACTCTCTGGGCTGAGCCGCTGGGCTCTCTGGCTGCAGCTGGACTATCTGGGCCTGAGCCCGCTGGGCTCTCTGGCTGGCTGGACTCTCTGGCTGAGCCGCTGGGCTCTCCTGGCTGAGCTGGACTCTCTGGGCCTGAGCCGCTGGCTCTCTGCAGGCAGGACTGCCGTGGCAGTGAGGGGAGGGGCGGGGAGGACACCCCCTCTGCAGGCTGTGCTCGCTCTGTGCGTGCGCGGCGGGCAGCGGCCGGGCGCCGGGCACCGTGCCGTGGTTCATTCCACGCACCAATTTGCGAACTCCTGCGTGTGGCGGGGTCATCGCTCGCTGGATGGCCGGGGGGGGGGGGGCGCCGACGGTGAAGGAGGTTGTCGCGTCGGGCTGTCGGCGCCATACGTCCTTCGAAATGCGGCAGCGATAGGTCGTGAGACCGGCGCGGCACCGAATGGGACACCTCCCGCCGCCTGCCGCCCGTCGCGCGCCGCTCTGCCTCGATGAAAGACCGTCGCGCCGTGGAGCGCCGTCAGCGTCGCAAACGCGCCGATGAAAGCCGCCGGCGGCGCCCGCGGCATGCGACCAAATTGGCGCACCCCGCGAGGCGCGCGACCCGGCTCGCGGCGCGACCGCCGCTTCCGGGTGCCTGGTGAATTCTGCGCGCGTCTCGCTCCGCCCCGCGATTCGCATGGATGCGGTAGACATCCGGTTACGTCGCGCTCTGGTCTCGGCAGGGTAATGAGGGGAGGGCTCTGCGATCCGACAGAGATGCGATCGATCGGGCTGCTGTCGGTGGTAAGAGGAGGAGATTTGCGATCAGGCGGTGACAGGGCGAAGGTCAGAGTGGGACGTCTAAATGAATAACAAGTGCTGGGAGTCGCAGACTGAGTTGTGCACTTCGTTGTCGCTTTCTCCGCGCGCGGCCTCCATGAAGACATCATCGTAGAGCACGTCGATTGGCTCGGTGGTATATGCTCTGCCTGACCTATGCTGGGATGACTATATTTACGCCATGCAGTTTGCGGATAACCTATCGACCCAGGGGTCGACAGGTTCTCATCTTGCCTCCCACACGGCGTGAAATTAACGAGCCTGAAACCGCCGACGTCACAAGGGCGGCGGTCGTCGCTGAGCTGAATGACGATTGACGTCACTGGTTTGCTGCGTCGGAACCGCGCCGGGACCGCGTCGGACCGCGTCGGGACTGCGCCGGGACCGCGCCGGGACCGCGTCGGACCGCGTCGGGACTGCGCCGGGACCGCGCCGGGACCGCGCCGGGACCGCGTCGGACCGCGCCGGGACCGTGTCGGGACTGCGTCGGGACCACGTCGGGACCGCGCCGGGACCGCGCCATAATGCGTCACGCTGCGTTATTATCCGTCACGCTGCGTTATTATCCGTCACGATCGCCACTCCGACTCATGGCCGTGAGCGTTTCCTGTTTCCAGCTCGGGCGCCAAGATCGCATTAACTGTCTGGTCTGACGGTCCCCGGCATCTGATGACTCAATGCTGTCGGGAAATTAACGCACAGCCTGCGGCCCGGAAAGGAAGTGACGGTGTGACTGTGTCTGCTTCTCGTCACTGTTCTCGGGATCCAGGCTACGCGGGATTATGGTCGGTCGGAACTGAGCTGCGTATGGTGTGGAGTGAAATACTACAGCCTTGGAGAAATACTGGGAGATGACGGCAGGATATCTCGAGCGCAACCGTGTTGATTGCTTGTGCAGAACGGCATTGGCGCTTTTGCACGCTGTCGACCGCAAAATACGCTGTTATGACATATGACGCACACTGCGTGAATTCAAGGCAATCTCCACTCCCCAGTCAGACTACGCAGAAACGGCTCCTCATGCAAGCGTGATACACGATTTTCTCGCTACCTTGTTCAACAACCACCGCTGATAATTCGCCTTAGTGCGCAGTTGAGTTGATTGTGTTTGGTTTTTCGCGCCTGTGTGCACTGCGCACTGGGCAGCCTTCTGATGGACTGTGACTGTGTAAGACTGTGACTGTGCAAGCTTCTGCACTGGGTCGCTGTTGTTTGTCATAGCTGCCTCCTTACGCTGGAGACACGCCACGTTGACGCTGGCCGGCTCACAGCCGCCTGTCGCCTGGTTGGAACGCCTCCAATTGCTGCAGTTTCCGAAAGTTGACCAACCGAGGGCCGTCATTTTACAAACCCTCTCGCCTGTACTGGCCATCAGTGGGTAGTCCAGTGGGTTTGGGTCCATCTGAAAGCGCATTTCTGCCGAACCAGATCCAGCCTATACTGGGCAAATCGGCCTGCGACGTGCCATCCGCTTTCATCGTCCCCCCGGCGCGGCAGGGACGGCTGGAACTGCGATTACACCCGGCTGTGGTCCATTTTGGGCTGTGGGACGCGCAGCTGGATATTCGGAGAGATTGCTGGGCAGGACCGCGGCGTACCGTGTCCGGTCCACCTCCCCACCATCCGCCTCACCGCCGCCGACCTGGCTGTCCGTCAGCCCCTCTGCCTGGCCCGGGACCACGCCCCTCTCGACTCCGTCCGGCTCCACCACCAAGGCTGCAGTACAGCAGCGCGGCGGCGCGGCGGCATCGCTCGGCGGGACCCTTTGAAACGGAGCCGCCTGGCGATCTGTCGCGCTCGGCCATCACTCGAGCGTCGCTCGACCGTCCCTGGGCGCGGCCGTTGCAGCAGCGGCAGCCGGCTGCAGGGCGATAAATAAACAGTCCCACAGATGATGTGTCGGTGCGGGAGGCGGCGTCTCTGGGGGTCAGAGGTCGGCGAGACGGTCCGAACTGTGTCACTGGAGGAGACAGCGGGACGCGGTGGTCAGACATCTGGAGCGGGGCGGGCACGGTCTTGACGCCCAAGTTCATGACAGTCCCCAGGGCCGACCGGTGACAGGAGGATGGAAGTCTCCTCAGACGATGCAAGGTCGCCGGCCCTGTGCGTGAGCTCCGGGGTCATGGTGACGCTGGTCTGTCGCGTGATAGCATGACAGGACGTGCGAATATGGATGGCAAGGTCGGAGGATCCTTGATGTTGCTGTGGGCGATGAATGGGATGGATTGATTTATTAATGTTAAACGGATTTCGGGATAGGACTAGATTTAACTTACAACATTACATGATTAGTGGGCAAACAAGCGTTCATTTGGGGAAACTGACTCAACATTTTCGTCGCTTCTGTCTTAAGAACAAATTGAGCGCGATTGTTTCAGAACTCGGCGTTTATAGAGATGAATTCTGAGCCAAATTGAAAGCGTTCCGAAACGAAAACTTTTTATCTGCGTGACTTTTTTATATTTTTTCCCGGCGGTTGCTTTTCAATCGGTCCAGGATCTCCGGAAAACCTGGTCCAGAAATAAAATCCGCTGCAGGCTGAATAGGGAGCAGCAGCTGGAGGAGACGCACGGCGAATGGCGGCGCGCTGACCTGGAAAGGTGCCTTCGCGATGTGGGTTCTAATATTGGCCTTCTGTGGCTTTATTATTTCCTTCGTAAACAGACATCCGGGATTCTTGATATTTCTGACCCAGGTTGCTCGTCAGCCGGCGATGAAGTCAGACGAGCTGAAGATAGAGAGGTGTCCCGAAATACCGAGCCACAGCTGGAACATGACGGAACGGGGAGACAGCGTTCGTTGCTGGTCTTTTCAGAGTGACGAAACGAGCTGGAACGGACCAGGACGGAACAGACGGGACTCGATGGTTAGAGAGATGGGTGGAACGGGTGGTCCGCCCTACTGTAGGTAGAAGCAGTTCAGCTCCTATAAAAAGTCGTCATTTGTAATCAATGGCGGAAGCACTGAAAACCCGCCTTTTAGACAAGGCCTGTATCTGATTCGGTTGTGTCGTCTCAGTTTGTCTCCGTCCGTCCCATCCCGTCCCCCGTCCCCCGTCTTCCCCCGTCTCGTTTTGATGTCCCGTCTCATCCCGTCCCGGTCCCGTTTTATGTCCTCCCGTCCGTCCCGTCCCCGTCCGCCCGTCCCGTCCCGTCCCGTCCCGTCCCGTCCCGTCCCTCCGTCCCGTCCCGTCCCGTCCCGTCCCCCGCCTCCGTCTGCGTCTTTCGTCTCGTCTTCGGTTCTCGCCGTCTCGCCATCCCATCCCCATCCCATTGCCCATCCCTCCATTCCCATCCCATCCCATTCCCATCCATCCCATCCCAATCCATCCCCATCCATTCATCCAGCCCCCCGTCTCGTCTTGATGTCCCGTCCCGTCCCGCCAGGTCCCGCTGATGCCCCGATACCTCTCCCCGTCCGGTGATCAGTTAGAGTTACATCGCCGGCGACAGGTACAGGTAGTTACCGCTGCAATCTGGCGCACTGCGGCTGTCGCCTACCTCGATCCGCTCCAGATAGAGGCTCAAACCGGCGCTTTTTGTGCCGCCGCCGGCCGCGCCAGCCTGCGCAGACTGCTGTTCCTATAGCAGCCCAGTTCTGCCACTATTAGTGCAGAAGCGACGAGGCCGTGCACCGCCAAGTTATCGCAGTTCCCGACCGGCTGTACCATGGCCGTAGCCGGGTTAACAAATCGTGAAACGGGCAACATGTAGTTGGCCACCCACGAAGTTTCGGAAACGAGTGCAAACAGTGGGGCAGAAAGTAGAAGTGTTTATCTGAGATTTCTGAGGTCGACAGGTTTGAGTGAAACCGAAGAGCATATTAAGTGAGCTGTTTCACTATACTTGAAATTGTAGGGGTTCCCAATTTTGGTGGCGTATTTCCCCTTCATCAAAGCATTTCTGTTGCTTAGTTCGCGGCTCAGTTTCCGATCGGGCGTTTTACACCAGGCGCGGGATGTGCGTTGTCCCGCGGCGGCGGCGGCGCGCGGGCGTTCGCGCCGCCGTTCACGAGCGCTCCGCCCACCACCGCCGCTCACAAATCACGCCGCTTTGTGGCCAGCTGGCCGGACCGCACAAAGGGTACCCGGGTTTGCCGTTTTTCCACGTTGGCATGTAATTGCGGCGGGCCGCTGCGCGAGGCCGACAGCCGCGCGAAACACGGTAATGCATAGCATGCCCGGCGCGGCGCGGCGGCGGACAGGGAAGGGGGTGCCGCCGCGCGCGGCTACTGGTGGGAGAAACAACAGGGTCGGGTCGGGGCTGGACCCGGCCCGACACGCGTGTGTGATACAGTAATACACGAAACGACTGCCGGCTGCTGCTACCTGGTGCAGGTCTGTTGTGGAGTGTTCAGCGTCCGTTGCCTGTAACGTTGGCGGGCTGATTGCGTTCGGTAACTGGTATGTTTTCTATTGTTAGTGTGGGTCGATGATTGTCTAAAAAGCGGCGTTGTACAGCAACCTGGACTGTGGACAGCTATTTTCTTGGGTGAATGAGAACCGCTCAAAGATGGCATCATACTGATGAGAACGACGCATTGACAGGTGCGATTAATGCGCCGCGATATTGTCTGTGATAGGTAGTCGGGATAATATATGTATTTGTTCTATTCCACTGCATTCCCAGTGCACAAATAGCTATCATAGAATGCGGTAATATCGCTTTGCTGCCGTTTGTTGGCTGCTGTGCTGGGTATTGACGCACATACTCGCCTACACATCAGCCCAGTGCGGTATGTCTATATATGCGAGCTGAGCGAGGGACCCGGACAGGTGGTTGCCGTGCTGGCCGCCCACACTCGGTTCGCTTGGCAGGCTGGGACCACATGTGCGGCCGATGAGGCCATCTGGACGGATGTCGCCGGTCTGGGCTGTGTCCCTGGCTTCCCAGGCTGGCCCTGTGATACCGCACAGAAGCCGCCCAGGAGCAGCAGCCGTTTGCTGCGGGGAACGATGTGGCGGTGGGAACCGGGCCGCGCAGCTGGCCGCCAGCGGCCGCGGACGTCGCACTGCGCCGCGCCGCACGCGTGGTGCGGGTCCTGGTCCTCACGTCACGGCCGCGCATGGCTGTGTTCTCTTACTCTCAGAGTTGAGGTGGACAGAGTTGTCCTTCGTGGAGACTGGCAGCCGGCCAGGAAATGGTGGGTGTGGGCTGTGGGTCTCTGGCGCTGCTAGTGTTAATGCTGATTGCACTAAGATATACCGCCGCCCATGACAGAGACCATCCGTTCTGTCGATTTGGGTCGGGACCTTCACAGCGTTCTTCGGTGACGTGTTATGACTGCTCTGGTTGCCTGCTCTGCCGTCGCCCCCTCTGCTGGCGGTGGGCGCAGCTCCGGTGTGGCCGGGCCGCCCACCTCCTGCTCTCCTGTCAGCTCGGTGATGGTGTCCCGGGGGCGGGCTCGACCCATGTCCCGCGGCGACCCACCTTCTCCGCGCCATCACACACCTGTCCGCCGCTCATTTGGCTGATTGATTGACTATTGATGAGGGCTGGATGGTGTGACGCCGCGGAGGGTGTTCTCTGGTCTGGCGGCTCTGTAGTTTAGCTGCGTGGGAGTGGTAAGAACTCTGGAGTTCCCAGACATGATTAGTTTGCTCAAACTACGCCGTATGAATTGGCGGCGAGGAGGCCTTTCGGAGAAGTGCCAGCTTTCAAGTTGTGCTGGTGATTTGACGGGATTGAAGTGGACAGCTGCAATGCGCACCTCCCGCTGCTTTCAAACGCAATCACCTGGCACTGCCCGAGTGGCTTGAAGGCCTCACACCTGGCGCCGACTCGAAGGGGCGGACCACACCCACGGCTGCATTGCACCTCCTTCCTGAACCCGATTGTCGTGGTTAGAAGATGGATGGCAGTGGTGTGCTGACTCCTGACGGACGCAGACCAGCCGTCTCCCCGCCCCAGCTGTCTCAAAGTCTATCCCAGCTGTCTCAGCCTGTCTCAGACCATCCCAGCTGTCCCAGCTGTCACAACTCACAGCTGGAGACTGGAGATAGTCCAAGCTCGTCCAGCCGGCCGTTGGCCCTGTGTCGTGGAGACGAGGCGCCCGGCCGCGCACTGCTGGACGATGCTGACAGACCCGCCCCAGACCTGGCACGAGGGTACCGTGTGTAGGTGACACGTGTTTCCGATCCCGGAGGTGCGTGGAGACGAGGACCCGTGGGCGGCTGTCGTGTGCACTGTGTATGTGGGGGAGCGCATTCTGGCCGCAGCGGGCAGGATTTCCATGTCTTCTGTGCGGTGACCCGGGGTCAAATCCCTGGGCGGGCGTCCGTGAAACAGTCGCCGCCCCCATATAATAACCCTCGGAACAGGTGAGAGTTCCAGCACTATGATCCCAAGAGGATGCGGTGCTTGGTCCACAAACCAAACCAAACCAACTGTGTATGTGTACACCTCTGAGCCGCAGCCGCCCCGACACAGCGACTGGCGCGAGCTGAACAGGTGTGACACCTCCACCCCCGCCTCTGACCGGTCACCTCGTCCGTCTCCGTCCAGTTCGAGCCTCTCCGACCCACCGAGCGCAAAAACACGCCGTTTTTGCCGCGGTGCCAATCGTGGCGCGGCTTTCTCTCAGCGCGGCGAAAAACGCGCACGGCCGACGTAACGGAGCGCCGCCGTCACGCCATGTGACGCGGCGGGCGTCACGAACTGTGACGCGGCGGGCGTCACGAATTGTGCCGTGTGCCGATCACGGCCGGCCCTGCAGCGCAGTGCCGGGCAGGGGGAGCTGGTTGTGGTGGTCCGGTGAACAGGCAGACACCTGCTGCTGTCAAGGCCTCAGCTGGTGGCTGTGTCGTGCGAGGCTGGCGTGACATGGAAAGGAGGTGTAAAAAATCGCTGCAGCGGACATGCTTGGTGACGTCACGTTGCTTGTCTGGGTTGGCCCCGGCTGGTGAGAAGTAATTGTGAAACTGGTGCGTGATAATCTGCACTATTTATGGGCGCAAATTGACCTTAGTTGTCGGCGCGCCCGAAAACCCCAATAAACAAACAAATCTGCACGATTTTAGGCACTGGTTTTGATTCCGTACCTATATATTTGTTCTATTTTTATATTTGATCGCGTAGCATCTGTTAGTCACGTCTCAAGGCCTAATCATCTCTTTTTGTCAAATAAGGTTTTCCGGTATTTTTTAATCAGCTTACTTCTCAATATGTCTCAATCGAAATGTCATGACCTAATATGCCGCGATCCATTTGCAATAAGCTTGCATAATGGTAGGTATCTGGTTGATGATGCAAGCTCCTGCCATGTAGCGTTTATGTTCACCAGATAGCGGGACAGCATTTCGTGCTTCGGCCACAAGGTCACTGTCCTGCCTGTCCCGCGATATGCGTCGATTTAAAGGTCCGCTTTCTTTGGTTGCCCCGGGTAACGGCTCCCTGCCTCACCATTACGGGCAATCATCGCCTCAGTGAGCCTCGTTACTCACGCACGGGACCTGTGGCGGCGGCGGCGGCGGTGGCGGCGGTGGCGGCGGGGATGGCGGTGATGGAGGCCGGGGCAGCTTCCGGTGGTCCTGTCTGGAGGCTCCCACGATGCCGTGCTGTGTACAGGCTCCACATGGCTGTGATTATGGCTGTGATTGTGACTCATGGCCGTGATCAGGCGATCACCCACGCAAAGACTATTTCTGGCCCGAGAGCAGTGTCATAAAGGTGGATCGATGAAGACGTCAACATTCTTCCATTTATTGCGTTATATAACGTCATGCGACTCCTATTAAAAGGCGCTAGGAGCTTTCAGTGTAAGTGGTTTTTAATCAAGTCTTCTCTTTTTCGCTTTCCGGCTTAAAGGAATGCCATTTTCTCTCTCACCTATTGTGTCCGAATTGGAACGAGGGACGAAAGTGGTTGCGTCCGGCTGTCGCTCGGCATTCCTGCAGCAGATACGGTGGACACCGCCCTCTGTTCCTGCCACAGCTGCCGTATCCCCCCTGCCGCCGCTGCTGACGCCGCCCCCGCCGCCACCCCGGCGGGGGCGGGGACGGGGTGACGCCAGCTGTGGCCCACGTCACCTGGGCTGGGGGAGAGGGAGACAGCGTCCGCCCACACTGATACACGACAGCTGGACACAGCTGTCGGGCGGGACCCGCCCTGTCCTCCCGACCCGACACGGCCCGACACGGCTCGACACGGCTCGAGCACGTGCTCGCACACGCTCGACACGGCCCGACACGGCACGCGCACGACCACGACCCGCACACGACCCGACTACGACCGCACACCACCCACCCGACCCGACACGACCACACGACACGACCCCGACCGACCCGACCCCGACACCGACACGACACGACACGACACGACACGACACAAAACGTACACGACACGACACGACACGCCACGACACGACACGCACGACACGACCGACACGACAACGACACGACACGACACACGATACACACCACACGACACGACACGGGCTCCGACCCAACAGTGTACGGCACGACCCCGACACGGCCAGCACGGCCCGACACGGCCCGACACGGCCCACACGGCCCGCAACGCGCACGACACGGCACGGCCCGACACGCCCAACACGTACGCCCCGGTACGGCACGGCCCGACACGGTAACGGCAACGCCCGACACGTACGCACGGTACGCGCACGAAGCCCGACACGGCCGACACGACCCGACGCGGCTGGTCGGGCGGCAGCACGGTCTCATGAACCGGTTAGACATCGGGTCACCATGGAGCCGGGTCACCACGGAGCCGGGTCACCATGGAGCCGGGTCACCATGGAGTCGAGTCACCATGGAGCCGGGTCACCACGGTACATTGTCGCCAATTACTGTTCCTCGGAGTGGACGGCGGGTGACTGAACTCGCTGGGTGTGACGTCACTGGCTGGTTTCTCTCTCGCGGGACGACTGCGATATCGTGACGTCATTTAGGGCGTGAGGTCACGCATGGCAATATTGTTCTGGATGTTGACTTCACACTGATTCTGGCGACGGCTGCGGGCTGAGTTTCCCAGGAGCTGGCCGCACTCAATCTGCCGTGGATCGCACGGAATTCCGGTCAACATGCGACGTGCATCGCATTCTGCACGGCCGCCTCTGAGGCCTCGCCAGATCTGCGGGCGATACGTGAAAACGGACCGGCCTGTTCCGCGAATGCCCGTCAGACGACATTGAGACTGCGCGGGAGGCTCTGATCGGCCTCCAAGATACCCGCGCCATGCACAGCTGCTCCCTGGAGCTGCAGGCAGATCTGCATTGCATGCTGGACCGCCTGGCTGTCTGACGTGCTATTCCAGGCCTCTGTGAGCTCCGCCCCCACGACGAGTTTCTCCTGGGTCTCCAGTGCCGGTAACGCGGAGGCACCTGTGCTCTGTCACGGTGGTCATGCATGGTGCCGCGGTGACGTCACCGCACCCAGCTGACGTCACCGCAGCCGGCCGCCACCGCGCGTTTACCGCGGGAGTGCAGAGCTTTGTTGGACACGGCTTTGCAGCGGGGGCTGAAGGAGATGGATGTGACCTCAGCGAGCCGGCGGTGGTGTCGTTTAGCCGCAGCTCGCAGGAAAGTGCAGCACGTGCGTGTGCTGGCTGACCTCTGTGGCGGAGGCCGCGATTCGTCTGAGTTAGTGCTGTGGGTAATTGATGAACCAGAGGACCCGTGGGCCGTCTTGGTTTAGCTGGAGCAGAGGTGACCGCAGTGGGCGAACACGCACTCGCGTCCAGTGGTCGTCCCACAGTGGCCGAGCTCGGGAAGGGGGGGGATGTTGTGGGATATTTCTAGTCGGGCCACACCTCACGAGTCGTGTGTGGTAGCCTAAGTAAGAGACTGGGTGTGGTAGTCGCGATGTTGTGCAGCCCTGTGCACTGTGCAGGGTAACGGGAACTCAACCTTCACTCGGTGATAGTGTTCACCTCTGACTCGGCTCACCTATGATTCGGCTCACCGTTATACCGTTATACCTGTTTTCCTGGTTGTAGGTAATCCCTTCTTTTGTTGTTTATTCCTACTTACTCTTTCGGACGTATTTATAAGCAAATTTCCGCATGTGAACTGTAGACCGGTCGTCGCCCTTTTCATCGAGCTTTATAAGCTCCTGTTCTGGCCATGGTTCTGGCCAATGTGCGGTCTCAGCAACAGCGGCGGCAGTGATCAAGCCCACCCGGAGCTATCCTGACCAGGACCAAGCGACACGACCAGCGACCAGCGACCTCTGCTGAGCCTCCTGACACTGCGCACACCGCCTACCACCGCCTGACCACGCCTGACTTCCCGTCTCCCCATCCCTCCCTCTCCCTCTCCCTCTCCCTCTCCCTCTCCGTAATCCGCCACAGCCGCGTCTGCCGTCATATAAATGCCAGTGCCATGTCGGCTGTCTTGGCCGGCTGAGTGCCGCGTCCATTTTTTACCGGCGCGCGCGGCTGACATTACGGTGGCTTCATACATACATAGACTGCGGGCTGGGATGACGGACCGCGTCCGGGAGGGATGGCTGATGCGGAGCGCTCAGGTCAACGGGGGACAGGTCGGGTCAGATTGGGTAGCTCAGATCAGGTCAGCTGAGGTCAGCTAGAGTCGGCTCAGGTCAGCTCAGGTCAGCTCGGGGAAGCTAGAGTCGTCTCAGGTCAGCTAGAGTCGGCTCAGGTCAGCTCAGATCAACTCAGGTCAGCTCGGGAAAGCTAGGGTCGTCTCAGGTCAGTTAGAGGTGGCTCAGGACAGCTCAGGTTAGCTCGGATAAGCTCAGGTCAGCTCAGGTCAGCTCAGGTCAGGTCAGGTCAGCTCAGGTCAGGTCAGGTCAGGTCAGCTCAGGTCAGCTCGGGAAAGCTAGGGTCGTCTCAGGTCAGCTAGAGGTGGCTCAGGACAGCTCAGATCAGCTCAGGTCAGCTCGGGAAAGCTAGAGTCGTCTCAGGTCAGCTAGAGGTGGCTCAGGACAGCTCAGGTTAGCTCGGATAAGCTCAGGTAAGCTCTGTCTCGGGTCAGCTCGCGTCACCTCACGTTAACTCGGGTCACCTCAGGTCACCTGATGTCACCTGAGGTGACGTCTGCAGCTGCCCGGGTCGCCGGCCGCCTTTCTCCGTGACCCGGTGACCGGTAACGACGGACGGCAGGGTCGGCTGTCCCCGGCCATTGTCTCTGACGTATCCTACTGCTGATGTCTGGCTGACGACCTGGCCTGGGAGTCTGGGAGTTACTGCCGGCCTGCGTTTGAATGGGCCGGGTCAGGACACCGTAACGGGCCGGCGTGATTAGGACCCGCGGGCTGCCGCCGCCGAATTATACCGCACTAACGGCCTGTCCGCATAGATGAACACCGATTTACCACACGGGCGAACATTACCGACTTTTTAGCACACACCAGCCATTTATCTTCCGAAACGCCTTAACCCCAGTCATCTATCCCATACATAATGGAACACCGTGCCCATGGCGCGTTTTCCACGCGATAGAGTCAGAGTCAGCGTTGAGTCTGCTGACCGGCTGAGTTGGCTGAGTGTGCTGACCGGCATGGCGGGCTCCGGTCTGTGGGTTTGATTTCGTTTCCGGTGGGTGAAGTGTCAAATGTCGGCGGGTCAGCCTGAGGCCAGAGTTAGTTCCGCTGCGTCCCGGGGGGCCCCAGGACCGGGCAGATTGGGTTCCCGTGGGCCGGGACTGGGCAGGTGGGACCCCCGGGGATCCCGAATTTGGCAGGTCGGACTGGGACCCCGTGGGCGAATGCTCTTCCGGTTCCGGCCGCCGCGGACCGCCTGCGACTGACCTTTCTACGCCGTTGTCCGGTCAAAGGTCAGGTCAGTAGTGCGAACTTCCGGCCAGCAAATCAAACGGGACAGGAGATGTTGGCTAAAGGTTCCGCATCCTCTGAGAGACGAGTGCATGCAAAGGTGGTGTTTCCGCGCAACTTTCTCGAAGTTCACTGGGTACTAGATGATAAATTATATAGCCTTGATGTGTGATGTGTGGTCAGAATCACGCTTCGTTGCACAAATCAGAAATCTTGATTGTATCAACCGTGGCTGCATTGATGTGTGCTATTAATTAAAGACCAGGAAAATGTATTGCGCATTGGTGGTTGTTATCAGTCTGGCATGCCGATAGGGTATCTGTCCAGAAGTCTATAGCAGTTTCTCTTTGCTACGCCGCTTGAAATCGTCCCTCGGGTATCCAGTTGGTATTCAATCGTGATCAAAAGTTGGCCTTCCATTCTGAGATTAGATCGGAATTCGGAGACCTGACTTCCTCTCAATATCCTGACCAGTCCATATTACAGGCTTATCATAATACAGATAACCAAGTGGCAGCTGTGTCGGAATCCGGTCACTCTTGTGGGATCTGTGACCGGGTCTGGCCACCGTCGTCGGATCTCTGTGGATTGCCCCCTGTGCGCCCTATGATGTTCGTCGCCGCGACCTGCGGCTCCGTTGCTCCGCTGGCTACACGTGGCAGACACTGCCTCTGCAGCGGAAACAATACCCCGTGTCGATGCGATGGAGCTGCAGCCGGATCCGAGTCCGATGTTATAACGGTCGCTCTGCACGATAACCCGATCCTATAGCGAGAGAGTGGCGCCTCAGGCGGTCAGTAGGTGAGCTGCTGTTCACTGGTGGATGTAACATGTCTGTCCAGCGATGTCTGATGTCTGATGTGTCTGTCCAGTGATGTCTGATGTATGATGTGTCTGTCCAGTGATGTCTGATGTATAATGTGTCTGTCCAGTGTCAGATGAGTGATGTATGATGTGATGTCCAGTGTCGTGTCTGCTCATCATCTGCTGTAGGATGTGATGTGTGTGTCCAGTGTCTGATGTAATATGATGCGTCTGTCTGTGTTCTGCCGCCCGTTTCGTATGATCCGTGGGTGATATTGCGGCACAGTGGCGAGTCGGCGACTGGCGGTGGTTGGTTCGGCGTGTGCCTCGTCTTTACATCGTGCCAGTCGGAGATACTTTGTACGAAGCCGTCGTGATGGATGCTATATTTCGTGTTCCGCATTTCGTGTGCGGTCACACCTGAAACGACCACTGTCATGTTTCGCTTAAATTTGCCGCGGATCGCTGCAGCCTTTCCAAAGAGAACGCTTTGATTGCGCCGACCCTGTTACCGAATGTATACGAACCTTTCTCCCTTTCTTTACCCCGTCGTCCTCCATTAATATAATGATTCTTGTATGCATAAGAATGGTTTGCCGATATTTATGGATTGTGTTTTAACGGACTCTCCTTGCATAACAATAGTTTGCAGAGAAAGGCGACCCAGGTAGCCTATGTTCCTGTCCTCTGGGGCTGCTGTCCGTTCGCTGTATACCCGCAGCTCGGACCAGCTCCACGTACCCCGTACCTACCCCGCTCACGGCCTGGTCCACGTACCCCGTACCTACTGTAGTGAAGAGTTCAGGGTGTCGTGATGTATGTGGGGCTGACTGCTCCGGCCACCACGCTGTCGCATGGGAATGACGTGCAACAAAGGATGAATTCCGTAACTCTTATGCGACCCATTAACGTGGCTCACGCGTGGCGGACCGTGACGTCCCTTGCCGCCGCGCGCCGGCGCCGGCGGTTTGTCTCCGCGCCGTGACAGACGCTGGCTAGCTGTCCGGCGATCAGTGCATAGTGACGGCGGGGTGGAGGTGAGAGGAGTCGGAGATGGTCGGGGAAAGGAGAGGGAGTCTGGCTTTGAAGATGATGACACTGGGAGTTGCGCTTGTGTTCCTACACTCCGCCCGACCAAACTACAGTCCGCATGTCTGTATCACAGCTCGGCGACATTTAGCTGTTTGAGCGTGCAACATCACAGCCTCACTACCAGGCAGATTTTCCGACCTGCGACGCCTGGATACCAGCGTACCTAGCTGTACCGGTCCACTTACCATCTTATACCCGCTCGCGGCCATTAGGTCCACGTACGGCCGCGTACCTACCGCCGCCACGGCCTGGTCCAGCACAGAACTAAGATCCGTTCGCGGCTCGCGTGCTTCTGGCTACCTGACTGATTACGCGCTCGTGTTCTCCCCCGCGCCGCTCCACGCTTGAAGACCATTAAGGTCTGCGCGGCGGCGCCGGTCGGGACGCTATATTGCGATGTTTGATGACCTCTTCCGGACCTCGGACGGCGCTCGTGATCTGCGGTGCACGGTGTGCGTGTGCGGCGTGGTGGGCGGGTAGCGTGCCGCACGCACGCTCCCTGCAGCCTGTGCTTCCGTAGCCGCCCGTGTGAAGCATGGTGTTCATTGTGTCCCTCCGGCGCTACTGACTGGCTTCCGGGCAGCGCAGGTGGGGGTGGAGGGGGAGGGCGAGGCGGAGAGCTGGCCATGGGCTCCAGCGGGGGGCTTAGGACAGGCGTTGGCGCCGGTCCGCCCGTCCGTGGGCCGTTTGGTGTTAGCGGCGTGGTCTCCGTTGGCAGTCGCCTAAGGAGGAGCTTCATGTCAGTCGTATAGCTCGCCTCCTATAAACAATGGACTGTGAACTATGATGGATGGCGGCATTGGCGTCACATGGTATGACTCCATCTATGAATATTTAAACATATTAATACAATGTGCACTTGAATCAAACAGATGGGCTGCCTGTTCAATGTCAAATATACACGAGATATCTTCATCAATCATCCCGTTTCCTCTCATCCCTCGGTTTCTCTGTTGTGACTGACACTCGTCTCTCAGCTTCTCTGTTGTGACTGACACTCGACCCAATCTGCAGTGAAAATTCCCCGGTAAGCCCCCGAACCCCAGCTGAATACAGCTGGGTCTTACCATCGGTCGCTAAGTCTGACAAATAGCCGCAAGTGCGGTGTGGCGGGCGGTGGCCCCTGCGGCCCCTGCGGCCGCCTTCGCTTGCCGTGCACCAGACCCGTCCCGCTCAGCCCCGCTGAACTGGTCCAGGCCACGACAGACAGGCCGGCGCCTGGCGTGGCGCCTGGCGAGGCGCCTGGCGTGACTCTTGGCTCGGCTCCGGCGCCTGGCTGGGCTCGGCTCGGCCCGGCCCGGCTCGGCTCGTCTCGTCTCGTCTCGTCTCGTCTCGTCTCGCTCGCTCGCTCGGCTCGGCTCGGCTCGGCTCGGCTCGGCTCGGCTCGGGCCGTTGCATCTCACTCTCACCATGTGTGTTGTAATTGTGCGGCTTTTCGCGCTTGACGTCCCTGACGTGGTGGTTCGCGGAGAACCTTGTGGCGGAACATTACCAAACGGTCCCTGGTAGCGGCTCGCGTGTCGCGTAATAACCGGCTACACGCCGCCGCACGCAGCAGCTCGCAACACGCAGCTCGCAGCTCGCAGCTCGTGGCTCGTGGGGAAGGCTGGCTTTTGTCAGACGGGGCCGGGACCGAGCCGCCTAATTATCTCATTTACATCGGGCCTGTTTTGATGTCGCGATTTTATGCTCGCCGGCGCTCAAGGTCGGCTGGAGGTCAGCGGATCGCCGATGGAAAACAAGCGATGATGAGTGGTGTGCTGATGTCAGCCGGCGATGGAAGAACGGCATGTGATTTGCATTCGGTGCTGTGATTTGCATTCGGTGCTGTGTGCCGGTGCGATGCGAGGTGGTACGGTGCGAGGTGGTACGGTGCGAGGTGGTACGGTGCGAGGTGGTACGGTGCAAGGCGTGGTGCGGGGTGGTACGGTGCGAGGTGGGGCGGTGTGGTACGTTGCGGTGCGCCTGTGTGGTGTGGTGGTGTATGCCGTGGTGTGGTGTGGTGGTGTGCCGTGTGCCGTGGTATGGTGTGGTATGGTGTGGTGTGGTGCGGTGCGGTGCGCCTGTGTGATGGTGTGTGGTGTGTGGTGTGTGGTGTGGTGTGTGCCGTGGTGTGGTGTGTGGTGTGTGCCGTGGTGTGGTGTGGTGCGGTACGGTGCGGTACGGTGCGGGGTGGTACCGTCGGAACGAGCTGGGTTGCGGTGAGTGTAGAGGCGCCGGCAGAGAAGGCGGATCTTGCGGTGCTGATCGGTGGTCGGCTGACCGGTCAGTGCGCCTCGGTGGTCAGCGATGCACGTCTTCAGGTCAGCGGGGTTAGGTCAGATCCGGGATGCGGTGAGGTGGGCCGACAGCTCCCCCCCCCCCGCCCCCGGATTGGAAGCGGATGTACAGTCACTGTTGTTTCTCCATGTTGCGTCAGACTCACACGTGTACGCGGCACGCTTCTATCGGCAGGTCGTCTTATTCTGTCGTCGGGATGTGTCGGTGTTTCGTCAGTCTGAATAGCTCCACGTGTCGTGTCTGCACAGGTGCCATGTTCGTGATTGTAGCTGCATGCACCGTGCACGGTATATTAAGATATGCGGACCGGTGTTCAGGGATGTAACGTGGTTGTGTACCTTTGTTTGTTTGGGACGATAATCGTTGCCATGACGACACTGTTAATGTGAAGCTCTGATGCATATCGTCCACGCACGATTGATCGAGGTTGGATATATCGCTCACGCACAATCATTACCGGTTGTGACCAGCTCGTTAATGATGTTCAGCGGGTATGTGGCGCATTGGACGCCGTTTTCGGACGGTTCGATGACGGCAGCGGATTTGGTTATGTCAGCGGTCAGCGTACGTCCGGGAACGGCTGTCATCTGTGACGGGCCGTCACACGTCCTTCACCTGCGTGTGGCGGGCGTCCGTCACACTGCGCCGTTACCGGACCGGCCGTGCGACGGGTGACATGTGATGTGTGACGGGTGATGTGTGACGGGTGATGTGTGACGGGTGATGTGTGGTGGGTGATGGTTCGCGTTGCGGCGGACGCTTGTCATTTTCCTGGGACCACCGGTGGCGGATCTGGGACAACTGGTGACCCCGTGGGAGTACAGAGTACAGACACACAATGCGCGTCACTGTGTCTCGTCACTGGACCGGCGCGTCCGTCACCCCCCCCCCCGGCTGACCTGCGCGTGAGATCAGAGACGCCGCGGCAGCCGATACACATGTCTGTCACTGCCGTTGACCAGCGTCGCAGGCGTCACGGCCGTCAACGGAGCGTCACGGGCGTCAACTTGGAGCATCAGGACTGCCAGCGTCACGCTCCACTGCCCCGTCTGCACTGGCCGCTTGCCGCGTCCCCTGGTGACTTGGACGGACGCCGTGGTTGGCCCTGGCTGGACGACTGTGGCCGCTGCCTTGTCCGTTGTGGTGAGCTGTTTTGGGACTCTGATGCTCCCCGTCCGTCCTGTGGTGAGCTTTTGGACTCTGATGTTCCTTGTTGTCTGTGGTGAGCTGTTTGGACTTGATGCTCCCCGTCCGTCTATGGTGAGTCTGTTTGGACTCTGATGTCCCCGTCCGTCCTGTGGTGAGCTGTTTGGACTCTGATGCTCCCGTCCGTCCCTGTGGTGAGCTGTTTGGCTCTGATGCTCCCCGTCCGTCTGTGGTGAGGCTGTTTGGACTCTGAATGCTCCCGTCCTCCTGTGGTGAGTCTGTTTTTGGACTCTGTATGCTCCCCCGTCGTCCTGTGGTGGTAAGGCTGTTTGGATTCTCTGATGCTCCCCGTCCGTCCTGTGGTGAGAGCTGTTTGGACTCTGGATGCTCCCCCGTCCGTCTGTGGTGAGCTGTGTTGGACTCTGATGCTCCCCCGTCCGTCCTGTGGTGAGCTGTTTGGACTCTGATGCTCCCCCGTCCGTCCTGTGGTGAGCTGTTTGGACCGGCCGCTCGCTGTTTGGATGCGGGGCGGCTCCGGGAGCATCGCACCGGACGTGGTCCTATCGACATCCCGACGCCGGTGCCCGCGACGGGGACCGGTCCGGACGGGACGGGACGGGTCCTGGTCAGAGCGACGGATCCGGTCAGTAAGCGAGTGACTGGGTCATTAGTATGTTGTGAGCCGTATCCGGCGGTGGCCGAGACCGGACGGCCCGACACCTGGCCCTGCACCGCCACCGTGCCACGCCACGCCGCCGGGGCCGGGGCCGAGGCCGAGGCCGGGGACGGGATGACACCCGGAGTTGGCGTATATGGCCCGGCCGACGGAAGCCCACCTGGCGCCGGACACGGCTCGTTGAAGCGCGACTCGTATCGCGCCACGAGCAGACATGACGGGTAGTTGTCAGGTAGCGCGGCGGCGCGGTGGTCGGTGGTCGTATCGCAGTCAGGCTTATTCAGCGTGGTTAGTTTATTCGGCGTGACGATAAACAGTTCCGTGTGCGGCAGACAGTCGCATGATGGAGCGACTCGAGAGGACAGGTCGAGTGACAGGTGGTCAGATCGCAGAATAAACGCGGCTAGTGGATGTCCTGGACTGGACACGGACCGCAGCGGGAGGCCGCTTCGGTGCTCGCTCGAGGAGGACTCTGCCGGTGACCAGGCATGGGAGAAATACGCCACCTGGTCCCCTGTGTTATACAGATGCCAGATGTCGGGTAACGTTATCCCTGGCTACTCGGGGAGTTGTCATTGTCGCCTCGTCCGGCCAGCTCGTTAGTTCGTCCGTCATCAGTCCAGTCATCAGTCCTGTCATCAGTCCAGTCATCAGTCCAGTCATCAGTCCTGTCATCAGTCCAGTCATCAGTTGGACCACGTGGCATAACGGCCCGGGTTCTGACCGTGGCCGTCCGGCTGTGGGTTCAGCCCCCGCGTCGGCCGCACCCCACCACACCCCACCACACCCCACCACACCCCACCGCACCCACCTGGCCCTGTGCGTCGGTTTGTGACTCTGTACGACTGCATTATTACATAATACATCTGTCTGACTCTGACTGACTCTGTCTAACTCTGTCTGACTCTGTCTGACTCTGTGATTCCTGTCTTTGATTTTGGCTGACGGTTTTTATCTGTTCTTTGCAGAATGGGAGGCACTCGAGGCTTGCCGCTGGCTCCGCGATGCTGGTTTCCCGCAGTACGCTCGGATGTATGAAGGTGAGTACCGCAATCGAGACGCCATCTAGTCGCCAACGACTCTCCATCAGTTTACAAATACGCCATCACGTTGCCATCGAATCGACTTCGGTTCGTCATGATATCACCAGCTTAGTCCACCCACCGACGTGTCAGCATGGGCCTACATCGCCTCGCGGCGAGTCACATACCATGACATTTTTAATCGAATAGCCCATTAAAAACAAACTTATCACTCCGATCGCTGATAAACACAGCTAGCGGCGACAGTGAACCTGAGTGCAAAGTCCCGTGGAGCCGGGTGGTCCTAATGTTAAGGCCAAGGACAGTGCGTATGTCGATAACAATCGGAGATTTCTCGGATACTATCAACCCGCGACCCTTGACCCTCGCGCAGACGACCGCTTCTGCGCCGCTGCGTCGCCGCCTCGCGGCCGCCGGGTCGTCTTTGTAGTTGGCGACAGCCACGCGCCTTGTGGCGACGATTGCAGCGCGGCCGAGACGATTGCAGCGCGGCGGAGATGACTGCAGCGCGCGGAGACGGGTGCGGCGCGGCGGAGACAAATGCGACGCGTCGGTCGTACCGGAGCGACCGGCGGACGTCTGATGTAACGACGTCGCGACTGTTGACATGTTTAGCGGCGACGGAGGCGGCGGCGACGAGGCGGCGGCAACGGAGGCGGCGGGAGGTGACATTGCTCTGGTTCGGCGGGCGAAGGGTTCGTTGTAGCTGTCTGTGCTGGTGTCGGGCGATGACGTGGGCGGAGGTGTGGCGAGGGCGGGGAGGGTCCAGACGTCGCCGTCCGGTCAGCCTCAGCAGCTCAGGTATAGAGAGGAGATCAGGGAGGGTAGCGGCTGCAGCCGCCTCAGTGGGTTGGAAGACGCTGCGGATCTTTCGGAGATGACCTTGGGAAGCCGCTGTAAAGCTGCTCACTCGCGACCGAGCCACTACCTCCGGATACGTCGGATCGACACTGGTAACGCGCTTACCAAGCACGAGATGTCTTCGACTTATATGTCAAACGCGAGCCGTCTTGTCGCATTTGTTCGGATTATCGCTATATCTGTTGATTACCTGCACTATTGTACAGGATTATGATAGGCACTCCCGTGAAAGATTACTTCGGGTGCGGGCTGCAGAACTTGTCAATGTGTTGGCACTATTCACTAACCGTCGTCGCCACCAATGAGCTGAATGTATGGCCACTTTTAACGCTGACAAAAAACCGTCTCTCGTGTACTGGGCATTCATCAATGATGACGTGGGTCGGCGGCCACTGGTTAGTGATTGGACGGGCCCGGCCTCCAGAAGAAGGGGGGGCGAGCATTCCCAGATATTCCTGGCCGTCCCTCGTCGGGCGGGCTCCGAGGTGGGTCCGCCGTCCCGTCGCCGCCGCCCCGCCGCCCCGCCGCCCCGCCGCCCCGCCCCCGCCCCCGCCCCCGCCCCCGCCCCTGACCCCGACCCCGCCCGTGATTTGGCCCATTCGTGCCGCCATCTGTCTACTTCTGTCACCCGGACAGCTGGGTCAACCAGCCCCACCCCGACCCCCACACACACTTTCTTCTCGGCTCCAAACCGCTGCAGTCCGCGGATTCTGGTGACATGAGGTGTGGTAGCCTGGTCTGACGGAGTTACCATCCCCGGGGTCACCGGTGACGTATCAGGGGTTGACGGAGGTGTCAGGGGTGCTTAGTCGGACTACTAACGAAGCCCAGGCTGCGTCACAGACAGCCTCGCCCCAGCGGGCCCCTAGCTCCGGGCGCGGCGTAGTGACGCGCCTCAATCCGCGCCGGCGAGTGGCGACCTTCGCTGATGGCGACCCGGTATCATGGCAGTTGTGTTAGGGTCTTGGCGCGTCTCGGCGAGGACAGTGTTGGGGCTTGGGCTTCTCGGCGAGGACAGTGTTGGGGCTTGGTGCGTCTCGGCAAGGACAGCGGCCCGATGATGGCGGACAGCGGAATCGCTGATGCAATGCTCTGACGCACTCTTCTTTCGGGAAGAGAATAGCGGGGAGTGCGGAGAGGTGCTCCCTGGAGCGTGCACTGTGATCGTGCCGCCGCCGCCGCCGCCGCCGCCGCCGCCGCCGCCGCCGCCCCGCACGCGACCTGCCGGGGAGCCATTGTACTGTCTCCGTCGGTGGCTGCTGCCCCGGCCGCCACTCCTACACACGGAGAAGAGCGCAACTCGCGCAAACACAGCACGGAATACAGAGCACAAAACAGCCGGCGCCGACTACAGAGCGAAGCACAAAGTGTTGTACACAGAACTGGAGCTGTTCCGAGTTCAGAGAGCAGAGAACGGACAGCGAGACGTGCAGCACAAAGCGCGGGATGCTGAGCACGAGGCAGCAGCAGCTTCAGCTGCCGGCTGCAGACCTGCACGCGTCTCCGCTGCACATTGTGCGTGACGACAGACGCGCACGGCGACTCGACTCAGCAGAGGCTGACAACCGCCGCCGCAGAGCCGCACCCCGGCCCAGGCCACGGCACAGGCGACCGGGAGACAGAGACGAACAGCTCCGCCAGCGGCTCGGTAGGCCGTAAAAAGCCACCGTAAAACCGCCTGATCCGCCGCCGCGGAGAGTGGTGGGCAGGGAGTGATCTGGGGGCAGCCATGGTGCGCAGATGGCACGGGACGATACAACAGAGCTCTGACCGCTGCTTTATCGGTCAGCGGCGGGTTTTGTCTCCGTTCAGGAGAGGTCAGCAGTGGACTGGCGCCGGTGGTAAAGGTCACGCTGAGGGTGCTGTGTTTGGCAGCTGGCGGCGGGACGTTGGTGTAAGAGGCACCGCCGGGTGGTCTGAGGCACATCCGGTGGGACCATTGTGGCCGATACCGCCAGGTGAGACTGACGCCTCTGCCGATGCTGGACTGGCGGCCACGGGCTGTGTTCCGGGGCTCCTCTACACGCGCATCCTGCCGGAGTCCCGCTGTTCTTCTGTGTGCAGGCAGTGCTCGTTTCCGTGGCTCTGAGCTTTTTCCGTGGCTCTGTGTGTGGGAGTTATGAGGCGTGTCTGACCGGGTGCATAGCGCAGAGCCGTGCGCGGACACTGAACTCGCGGAGAGCGGAGAGCGGTGCGCCAGTGGCGCCCTGTCTGCGTCAGAATCGCCGCCCGCGTCGGACGTGACCGCACACACCTTCCTGCTGCTGCCGACGACTGCTGAGCGGCGCGGCCCCGTCGTCAGCCGAGCGGTGCCCGGTTCGGTTTGGTTTGTGGACCAAGCACCGTATCAGCTCTTGGGACCAAGGCGCTAATTGGAACTCTCGCCCTATTCCGAGGGATATGGGGAGCGGGGCGAAACAGCGGCCGGGTGGTGTCGAGCAGCGGTCCGTCGCCGCCGCTGTCGGCTCGAGCTGTTAGCGGGTGTCGGTCTCAAGGTCAGCCGGTGACCTCGCTCGGATGTATCCGAGCGGTCGGGGGGTGTTGCGCACACACGCGGGACGACCGGGGCGACAGGTGAGAGCTCGAATGTCGCGGGTTAACGACAAGACCCGTTGAATCTAGCTGAATCTAGCTGGAATCTTGCCTGAATCTAGATGGATCTAGATGGTCTCGTTTTGGATTAAGTCTGGCGGTGAGGGACGCGATATTTCTGGGTTAAACAGCAAACGTGGTGTATGCTTAAGTGTTTGTTTGTATAGCTTTGCTGGAGCCTGTAACTGGAGCCGCCAGCGACCTCTGCTCTCCTCACGACACCTGCTGTCGTTCGGTGGTCATGCGAGCTATATCCGACCATGTTCGTTTACCCTGTCTCGATTGTAGGTCGCCATGTAATCGGCCGTGACATTTGGAAATTATGGCCGCCCGGGGCTATCTTCTGTCAATGTTTGTCGCCGGTGTTAGGATGATCAGGGGGTCACACGGGCGGTGGTGGAGAGCACGCTCCGGGGTCGTGCTGCTGGTGTAAGGATCGAGCAGGACCTGTTCGCTCTGCTTGCCATGCACACTGCACATGGTGCCTTCACGTGGCAATGTGCGTGACTCGTGGCTGTGTTCTGGCGAGTTCGAATATCAAGGGATATCGAGACAGTTGACCCGAATATAATTGCTTATTGTCCGCTAATTTGCGCGATAAATATACGCGTCCGCTAATTTCGCGATAAATATACGCGTGCCAAGGCGAGAAAGCCAGCATTTTCTCTAGCGACTGTAAAATGGGATCAGCGCGCTTTTCCTTATCACAATCACAGATGGGGAAACCCGCTGCACCAATGCAGCATAAAATTGTTATCAGCCGGCTCGTGTACCGCTCCTCCGGCCACTCGTGCGCCAATTATTCAGCCGCCCACTTGGCCTTTATTGGCCGTGTCGTTTCCGTTTGCATCAGCCTGCAGTCGAGCCATAGGCACTCCCCGTTGTGTTGCATGACAAGTGTTTACTCTATCTCACACCGGAATAGGCTATCTATCACAGGACAATTGTCAAACAAACGGGACAGTTATTCAGGGTCTGCGTCACCTGGAGGTGCCGCTCTGTACAGGAGCGGATGCGGCGGCATAGTGTCAGAGCCTCTCCGGTTGCTAGTGTGATGGGGAACTCCTCAGTGGAACGTTTAATGTACTCGGCTAGGTAAGTGAGTGTGCTTGTTTGTGCAGAGATGTTTGATCTGATCCGGAAGGAGGGCTAGTGTCGTCGACTTGTTCGCTGTATTCTGTTACTGCATTCTTAGGTAAGCCAAAGCGCACATTTGACAAATGAAAACGGAAAATTTAGTTCATTTGCATCGTAAATATCTTGACCGAAGTCGATCCTCGAACTTCGTTCAACGGCCTTCTTATCAATGCCACTCAATACTCAATAGTCTGCGTTCAATGGTCTTTATCTCAATGGGCTTTTCCGGCCACGCCGGAATAGTGTCATCGTTTGATATAGCCGGCACGATATCTGAATCCATCACCCCCATAGAGAGGCGTGCTCGGCACGACCGACCGAGTTTGAACCGCTGACGCGCGGGCGACCGTTACGGCCGCGTTCGTACTATAGGCAGCTGCCAGGGTGCGTTCGGCACGAGCTGACTCAGCGCCCGGGGCGTGCCAGCACGTCCAGCGCGCGCGGCTACGCTGGCCGCAGCGGTGTGCTGGGCGTGCAGGGCGGGGCACGGCGGCGCCACGAGCGCGCGCACCGACACCGCTACGAGGAAACTCGACACGACTCGGCCGCCGCCGCGCCGCGCAGGGACGCAGGCGGGAGGCTGGTTTCAGAGTCGTTTCAGCGCCAGTTTCGCTGCAGTTTCGGAGCCATTTCGGAGCGGTGTAACGCCCCCTGGACGTGCTCTCGAGCTCAGTGTAGCTCCAGCTCACAGCTCAGTGTAGCTCCAGCTCAGGGATCTGGATGAGGGACGTGGCGCCCGGGGCACACGCAGACCCCGGGACGGATTGCGTGCGGTGGCGCTGCGTGCGGCTGCCCTGCTGGCCCTGCTGGCACTGCTGCCACCGCTGTTTATCTGCGCTCCTTCATCGCTGCGGTGCCGCCCAGCGCCGCGCAAACCGAGCCGGATTAACGTGTTTACTTTGGGTTAGCTGCCAACCACAAGACTCCCGCGCCGCCCGGCCGTAGAACATGACAGTTTCCCGCCAGACGCCCGAAGACGCAACGGCTCCTCCGTGGGCCCGCGCGGGATTGTGTGGGAGGGAACGGAGTGAGCTGTTGGGCAGCCTGGCCCGTGTCATGAGGTACCGATCCTGGTGACACCGTCGGTGGTCGGCGGTGTCGTCAGCAGCGCCCGCCAGCGCCTTTCGAGGTTATCGTTTGGGCCGGGGCCGAAGTCCGGGCGGGCGGCGGGGCAGCGGGCGCGCGTCGGGCCGCGCCGGCACTGCCGCAGCGCGCCAGTGGCGGAGCGGCCGGCGCGGTGGACGGGTGCGGGACGAGTGGCTCCGCGGCGCGCGAGACGCTGACGAGCGAGACAGTGAGGACTCGGTGACGTGTGACGGAGACGAGAGGTGTGTGACGGCAGACGACATGGGTCTGTGGTGCGGCCCCACGCGCTGGTCCCCGGCGAGGGCAGGAGTGGAACTCTGTCTGCCGGGACTCGGCGTGCCCGTGTGCAGGCTCGGGCCACCGCCTTCTCTTCTGGCGTCTTTTGGTGAGGTGGTGGGCCTTCACTTGACTTGCTTGTCACTCTTTATGGTGGTTTGATGCACGGAACTTTACTGCTTTTCTTGGTTCGTGTGGACTTCTTTATTTTCCCTGACTGTTCGCTATTTTCTCATTGTCTTCTTCATGTGATAACACTTTTACTTACCTTCCTTTAGTGACTTGTATTAGTGACTTGTTTTAGTGGCTTGCTTTAATGACTTGCATGTTTTAAAGTGCTGTTTCTTTTTTTTTTTTTTGTGGCTTCGCTAACGGAATTTGTTACCGAGCTTTCGGCTTCACGATTTTATTCCATCAATCTCCGGTACCTGGGTTTTTGTCTCATGCTCATGCCTCGTTTCTCCGGCGAAGGCGTGTCGCATCTTCACGCGGTCCGGGTAGCCTCCCCGACTCCGGCACCCTGGTGCTCTGTAGTCGGTGCACACCCCGCTGCGCCGTCGTCACCCTCCGTACCGTCCCCTCCGCGATTGATGGCGGCGGCACTGCATTCCAGCCGCTCACAAGACTGTGTCCGCCATCCAGGACCAGCGCCAGATCGGACAGATCGGCCCATTTTCACCGTCTGTCAGTCCGTTCTGCCGGCGCTGTCAGAGAGTCAGATTCACCCCGACTGCTCTCCCTGTCAGCTGTCAGATCTGCAGACTCTCCTGCACCGCGAGACGTGCAGACCGGATATACTCACGCACAGTCCCGCACGCTCCCTGACACCTCTCCTGCACGCTCCCTGGCACCTCTCACGCACGCTCCCTGACACCTCTCACGCACGCTCCCTGACACCTCTCCCGCACGCTCCCTGACACCTCCAAGGACAACATGACGCGTGTTAAGTGGAGGCGTTTAATCCCCCTTTGCGTAACTCCCCGCTGACATGACGCGTGTTAAGTGGAGGCGTTTAATCCCCCTTTGCGTAACTCCCCGCTGACTGGCCGCGGCGCTGCGGCGCAGTCACTTTGTTCTCTGCAGCATTAGCGTTACGCTCAATGGAGCTCGTCAGCGCCGGTCGCGGTCAGTCCAGTTGCGCGCGGCGGGCGTAATTTGCATGTCGGCCAGTTAAATTTGGCGTGGCCTTGCGGTAGTCTGCTGGTCTGCTGGGTCTGCTGGGTCAGTGGGGCTGGTTTGCGGACCACCCCGCCCTGCAGCAGCCGTGGCGGACTCGTAGCGCGGCCCTGAGGCGGCTCCGAGCGCGCGGCGCGCGCCGTCCTTGTCTGCCGCGTCTGAGCAGCGCCTCTCAACACGCGTGCTGACTAAGTCTGGCCCTGCTGGCTCGTGTCAAACCGCACTGTGCAGTGTCGCGCCGGCTTGGGAGCTCACGCAGTACAGGGTCGTAGTGTCTCTCTGTCTGTCGAGTGCCGGCAATCTGTGACGTGGGAACCAGCGGCACGCCAGCCCAGCAGATGGTCCGCCAGCGGAGACGTGACAAACGCGGACACATCAGTCACGCGCTGGACTGGTTGTCACGCGCTGGACTCGTTGTCACGCGCTGGACTCGTTGTCACGCGCTGGACTCGTTGTCACGGTGGACTCATTGGACACGGCCCGCCGCCTCTCCATCAGTCACGAATTGGACTCAGATGTCGCGTGTTGACCGTGACTGTGCCCGTTTTCCGCCTCCTCGCGTCCGACTTGGCGCTGAAAGTGCCCCTTCTCGCCTCCGCCCTCCTTAGTCGTCCAAAAGAAACCCCCGACCGCTTTAAAACCCCGCCAAGCCGTCAACGCCGCCCACGTGCTGGATGGCTGGCCGCTCGCCGCCACACCTATGCCAATATATCTGACGCCACACCTATGGTTATATCTCTGCGACGCCTCAGCCCTCACCTATGTCAATATATCTGACGTCACTATGCCAATATATCTGTGACGGCACACCTATGCCGATATATATGTGACGTCACAGCCTTGTCAAGTACTCGTGTGGAGTCAACCTAATTCAAGACTCAGTGTGACCGTCAATGACCAGGGAGTCTTTGGCGGAGGGACTGTGTTTGAAATTTGCGGGGCGGACTCCCGACGGAAGCTACAATATCGTGTTAGAGGCCGTTGCCGAACGAGAGCCAGTCGGCGCCTTCAAAGGCTGCCTGTTGTGCCACCGGAACAGACGCTCTCCTATCCGAGCAGAGAAATGAGACGGAATGTTTATCCGGCTGTATATGTTTATCCTCGGTCCCGGGACGGCTGAGGATGGTCGGGGATAGGACTCTGTGTTAGGGGAACTCTGCACGGCTCGCCTCTGTAACGGACGCCGGCTCCGGTCGACGCCGCTGTCGTCTCGGTCGGTACCGGGGCCGACGCCGGGGCCGGGGCCGGGGGCCGACGCCGGGGCCGGGGGCTCGCCTCTGTAACGGACGCTGGCTCCAGTTGACGCCGCTGTCGTCTCGGTCGGTACCGGGGCCGGGGGCCGACGCCGGGGCCGGGGGCTCGCCTCTGTAACGGACGCTGGCTCGGCGGCGCCACAGCCGTTTCGGCTGGTACCGGGGCCGGCGCGGTCAGGTCTGCTGGTCTCATCACTGGACATTATGTAAACAGGACGCTAACATGGTGTATAGTTTCACCTCCAGATGGGCATTAGCGAAACAGACGTGTCAGAAGTGTCGGCCTCTTACGGGGGTCCGACAGAACTTTCGGTTGAGCGATGCTGCCCTGCTGGGTTCTGGTTCTGGTCATAATGAGGTTAATGTGTTAGGTGTTTGTCCAATGTGCCTTCCGATATATTGGGACAGCAAGCAGCTGGAACTTATATAATGAGCATTGTGCAGAGAATAAGAAGATAGCAAATATAGCCTGTGCTCATGTTACGGTTAATTAGAAATAATGAAAATGCAAGGTGAAATGCAACACTAACTAAAGGTTAGTGCCTAATAATGTATTGTAAATAGAGGGTATGCAGAAAAGATTAAATACAACACTTACCTTTTGTTAGTGTTGCATTTAGTACTTATTCTCTTCATTATTTTTATATAATGAGCATTGTGCAGAGAATAAGAAGATAGCAAATATAGCCTGTGCTCATGTTACGGTCAATTAAAAATAATGAAAATGCAAGGTGAAATGCAACACTAACTAAAGGTTCGTGCTTAATTATGTATTATAAATAGTAGGTATGCAGAACAAATTAAATACAACACTTACCTTTGGTTGGTGTTGCATTTAGTACTTATTCTCTTTATTATTTTTAATTACACGTAACATGAGCACAGACTATATTTTCCGTCTTATTCAGCGAGCTGCCGGGCCTGGTTTCAGTGTCGGTGTCTGGTGTGCTAATAGCCGTTTTCACGAAGGACTTTATTTACCGGGTAATTGGGGCGTTTGGTTTAAATGGGGGCTTTGGGGCCAGTGTTAGAGCTATGGCCACGTAACACAGTGTTAGGTCCAAAATGTCCTTAATTCCGAAATGCAAAAATTATCAAATTCTGTCCCAAACCCCCATTTAAACCAAACGCACCCAATCTCCCCAAACGCCCCAATTACCCGGTAAAATAAAGTCCTTCGTGAAAACGGCTATTGACGTCACCAGGGCAGTGTATGGTGTTTTTGAACGGCGTCATTATTTATCTAGAAGGTTAACCGGATATGATGTCATTGACCTACTTCATGGTCCACTATCAGCACTCAGCACTTATCGTTCTGGCTATTGCAGCTCTATCGGTTCTTGCCGGCTGCTTTTATCCCTGAACTGCTCCGATAGCTTCTGAGCACCCTTCAAACCCTTCCGCTGATACTTCTGAGCACCCTTCAAACCTTTCCTCTGATATTCCCCTCCTCTACCTCCCACGCAAGTCGCTAACACTGCGCCGTTGTTGGACAGTTCCCAACATTTTCCTCCTCCGATTGGACTGATGTCCGTTCTGTGAGCTACCGTCACGTGCATTACCCGTTGACGGTGACCCGGTAGCGGTGACGGCGGGGGTGGGCGGGTATGCGAGCGGCGCCGTCACGCCCTCTTTGTGCGCCCGGCTCCTTACCCCGTCATTACGTTGACTCATAGCCCGGCGGCGGCGGCGGTGGCTTGGAGCCCCAGCCGGACGCCTTATTTGGGCCCTACTGCTACAGAGGTCAGCGAAGGTCGGGTCACCGGCGCATGACGGGCCGGGTAGGGGCCGGGCGGGAGCAGCAGCCGTGGTGCCGGCCAAGGTAGCCAGCGAGATGCCGGCCATCATAAGACGCCCGGGTGTCCCGCTCGCCGGCCGGAACCTCGCCTTGTGGTAGCAGCTGGCGGCAGCGGCAGACGGTGTGTTTGCGCTGTACAATGCCGCGCCACTGTGTGCCGAGGATGATGTGAGGAATCCGGCCGGCGTGCTGCCCCGCTATGCGGGACGGCGGGCCGCTCTCTGTGTGAACTGTGTGCGTGTGTGGGAGTGTGGGAGTGAGCTGTGGACACGGCGGGCGCGGCTGACCGTGTGCGATCGCTCCTCCGTTTCAGAGGGTCGCTGCCCGATAGACCTGCGGTCAGTGCAGAGCGATCATCCGTCCCTGGATCTGGACAGTCGGCATGCGCTCTTCAAGCGGATCAACACGGTGAACAGGGCGACCAACATGAAGCTGGAGGGAGTCGCGCGGCGTGTGGTGAGTAGCTCGCCGGATCTGATGCAGAGTACACTCATTCTACAGGATCATATAGGACATTCAGGATCATACAGGATCATACAGGATCATACAGGATCATACGTGATTATGATTATACAGGACCCCTTCACGGCCATGTGGGAGGGTTGATACGTGATTACAGAGGTCTCCCATAAACTCTCATGATATTGCTCGCATCTAAACCAAGCCAATTTCATTAGAGCTCACGCGAGGGGGATATATGTCACACGATAAAATGAAGGTCACCATGGGTGTCACGATAGGTCACAGGTCATGGCAGGTCGCGCGTCGGCCCTGGGTGACGTTATCTCCTGGCCGGGGTGGGTATGTTGGGTGCTGACACCCCATCCTTCACTCTGGCCACCGGCTCTGTTGATCTCCACACCAGCTTCGCCGTACAATCGCTGCGGCCCGTGCAACCTGACGCGACGGTACCGGTCGCTCCTGCGATAGACGGTGACGTCCGGTGACGGCTGGGAAACGGATGGCGTCCCGGCGCAGTTCACCGGCGGCACCTCACAGCTCTGTTTACCCTCGCCAGACGCACAGAGGGATGTTTACCGCGCGGGAGCGGTGCCGGTGAGGGCGAGTGAGTGGACCCTGCACCCGTGGGTCGTGAGATGGACCGTGATTGGCAGCGGCCCCAACAGTCGTAAATCTTCCCGGGAAGAGAGTGATGGTCGATCGACGGAGGCAGTTGGACGAGAGGCATCAGTCACGTTATTGTTGCTGGCCGCCTGCCGGTGACTGTTTCGGCTTTTTCTGGCGGCCTTTGTTGCTGGTCCATTGAACTTAAACAGTGCTTCTGAGCCGTGAAATCGACCTCTGTTTGGTGCGCGCTCAGCTCTGCTGATTGCACGCTTTCACTGATCAGCTCAGCGATCAGGTCAGCGGCGAGTCAGCGGCTGCTCAGCGGCTGCTCGGGCGTTACCGATCGACATCGGGAGAGCGTTCGACACCTGTCGTGCGACGTGGCGGTCTTCAGTGGCTGCCTGGAATATCAGACGATCTGCCGGGAATCATCGGCTGAGCCGGGCCGGGTGAGTCAGCCTCCGAGTGCGACGCCCAGAGCCCACCCGACCCGATCCGAGCCGATCCGATCGCAGTCGATCTGGGCAGCTCGGATGACAACAAGGTCGTCAGCCGAGCCGCGGAGGAAGCTACCCCCTCGCCCCGGCATCCCTGCCTCAGGCGCTCTGTGGCGGGGCACGGTGCCCCCGGCACGGCGGTCCCGGCCTGCGGGTTGGGAGCCTGCAGGTCGCTGCAAATCCTCCCCACATCTGACGCCGGGGACATTCAACCTGATTGGCTCCCCTGCTGCGGACGAAGGTCGTGCGCGACGTTTCAGCAGTTCCTTTCTGCAGATAATCGTCAGTTGATTGGCTTGCGAAAATCGCGGATGAGCTAGCGCGCCTGTGTGCGCTCAACGCCTTTGATGCTGCTGGTCTGCTGCTGCTGCTGCAGTCTCTGCCGGTGCGCTGCTTTGGTCCTTCGCTCCCCCGGCGCTGGGAAGTGATGAGCCACCGAGAGAGGTCGCTTGGGGCGCGGGGTGGCGGCCGTCATAGTATCCGTAGTAGGTGCCCCGGATGGGCGGCGGGTCAGGTCGGCCGGACCACGGCGCTGACTCAGCGGTGCCATCGGCAGCGGCGGCTGCGGTCAGGTCCGGTGGCAGCGCTGCCAGCGCCCTCTAGCGGCCGAATCACCCGGGACCTGTTGCCGGGTCGCGGAGCCGCCGCCGCCGCCGCCGTTGCAGCTGCAATGACGTTTACGGTGAGGAAACTATCCGACTGTCTTTCTAAGACAGCGGAGACAGCGGAGACAGCGGAGACAGACGGCGCAGACAAGCAGCGGAGCCAGCGAACGTGGGGAATGACTGGGAAGTTATTTTGGTACAGGCTGAGCGGCCGTTCAGCACTATATCGGCTGGGATGATGTCAGCAGGGATCATTTGAATATCATGTTAAGGGCGGAGACTGCATCACAGGTGCGTTACGACACGTCCCGAATGAGGCCACATCATCGCGATCTCAGGTGTGGTGAGTCATTTGTAATGCGCTCAGAGATCGGTGAGCTCAGCTATGGAACACCCGCCGTGTCGTGTGTCGATCGATGCTGAGCGGCTCTTAGCGCGAGCGCCGTCCATCTTGTTCGCGGCCATACTGTACAGCCTGCACATACAGCTGGAGGTAAAGTGGTGACTGAGTCACAGCAGTACCTGGAGGCCCCCTACATGGTGCGATGTATCATGCGGATTCCTGCATAGTGCCGTAATACCCAGAACACGCCGGCCGGTCGAGCTGTCACTGGCACCGCTGTCGCTGCTCCACTGACGAGGTGACTCCTGGTGACGAGGCGGCGGTGACTCCTGGTGACGAGGCGGCGGTGACAGCTGCCCAGTCACTCTGCAAACCATCAGCAGCATCGATAAGCGCTGCTGGCAATCACGCCATTTGCAAAAACCGACTCATTAGGCTTGAACAGCCGCAAGTCGTTACGCTTTCGGCGCTGGTGAAAAGCGTGTCGAGATGTGATTGATTGCTAAATCGAAGGATGTTGCGTGGCCAACACCGGCTGGATTCGCTGATATCCGTGTTCCGGGTAGACTAAGTGGTGTTAAACCGTTGCACGCACGCGGTGGGTGGGCTGTGGGATGGTTCCGCGAAATAGCGCCCCTCCTCCTCGGGACTCGTTGCTGGTTCTCTGTCGTACCCTGAATGGCTCTCTAATCGGCCGTGGCGTCCCCGGACTTGACAGTGGACAGTGGCTGTCACTGATTGCCACTCTCCGCTGCTGACTCGACGTAGAGAGCCCTCAGCGAGACTAATCAGCTCGAGTGGCTGGCGGGTGTGCAGGGGGGGAGGGGGTCGCGTGCCGACTGTCAGGTCCTCGAGTGGCCGTTTTCCTGAATGGCTGCACCAGCTGTCCTCGTCCCCACGCCTTGGTGTCACCATTGTCACACGGCACTCCGGTGTCAATGGCCGACGCTGCGACCTTCAGCGGCTCTCATTCACCGGAGTGCGTCCTGTCCCACCTGCCCGGGCCCTATCTATCTATATGAACCTCGCGCGGGCCAACTTCGGCGTGCCGCCGGCAGCAGCTCATTGCGACCTCTGCCGCGCGGAGGTGTGCCATTTGCATAAGTTCTCCGACGGCCGGAAGTTGTCCGGCCAGCTGAGGGATCCCACGTACCGCGGCTGAAAGGCGCCGTTGTCTGGCCGTAGCGGTGCGCGACCCTCTGCCATTGTTGTGTCGCCGTTCTGCGGCCGTTCTGCGGCCGTTCTGGGGCCGTGCTGGGCCCGGAACCACGGTCCGCGGCGGCGTTCCGCCCCAGTAATTGGCCGGAGAACTGCCGGGCTGCAGAGTGGCCTCGTGCACTACCTGTTCTCACCAGGCTGCGGCGTGCACGGCCTGCACGAGAGGAAGCTGTGAGTTTTGTTGGGTCTCTCGAGCGGTGGAGCCCGGCAAGGCTGCGCTGGTGATTTGCGCCGGTGAAAATTGGCTAGCGTGACTCTTGGTTCCCACTGGTTGTCGGTTTCTTGTGCGGTCTGGCACGATTGTCGTCTTGATAATAGGCTTGAAGGGTTAATGGTGGCTGTTTTATAATAGTGTCTCAATTGGTGGGCTAATTACCAGATAACTCACTCTAGCGTTACGCTGGTGTGTGTGTGTGTGCATAATTACGGTGAAAATGCGTGCGTCATATGACCGGTTATGAATCAAAGAGACTTCAGCTTAGTAGATGGACTCTTAGGAAATGTGATTCATTAGCTTTGTGTCAACGTTTTGTGTACTTATGATGAATGGCGTTTTCTGGACATAAACCAGTCGCCGGTCGTTTTTTTTAATCAGTGCAGAAACCAACTGTTTATTAAAGCGTCATCATCCTGTTATCATGCAGCAGGCCGCAGACTTTCGCCAGACCACCCCCCATCCCCCTCCCGGCGGCCAGAGGTCGCTCGCCGCGCCGTCTTCCAGCCAGTCGTCATTTCCTGTTTATGTCCCCAATTCGTCGGACTCTGTTCTCTCCTCTCGATAGCCAGTAGCCACTTGTGACTTCACCCCCATGTTCCTTTCACCATCCCATTATCAGCCAGCCCAATTCTATTGTTTGCCTTTCTAATCGCATCCTCTTCCTGGTGCTCATGACAAATTCACCCGTCCCCGCACTGATGCTTGACCCGACTATGACCTCACCTAGCCCGTCTGATAATCTGAGCTGACCTGACCTGACCGTTTATCTGTGTCGGCAGGGTGAGGAGAGCGATGATGATGAGACCCGCGCCATCAGTGACAACTGGTCCTACCTGCGCCACTCCCAGCGGTGGCGGCGCCATCAGGCCGTGCCCCCGGCGCCGGTCGCCGCCAGCCCGCCCAGCGCCAGCTCCAACAGCACCCTCAACTCGGACTCGAGCGTCGGCGGGCCGGCGCCTGAGCGGCGCAGTGGCCGGGAGCGCCTCCAGGACGGCATCCTACGCCGCATGGAGAGCCTCCGCGTGCGCGGCAAGCGCGCCCAGAAGGCGCCGCGCGACGACTCGTCTTCGTACTTCTCTGCATCGGACGCGAGCGCGTCGCCGCGCGCGGCGCGGCCCGGTCGGGACGACAGTGGCGCCCTCTCTGACGGCGAGCACTCGCCGCCGCTGTTCCGCGCGCTGGCCACGCCTGGCAAGCCGGCCAAGGATGCCAACAGCAACGTGTGCGATGGCTCAGATGCGGTGGACTTTCTGCAGACGAGCTCACCGAAGCTGAGTCGGCACAGAGGCGGCAGCCTGAGGGTCGGCCAGTCGCACGGCGCCGGATGGAAGTCAAACAGCCTCAACATGGGCAAGGAGAGCCAGGGCTACCGCAGGAAACTGCAGGGTGAGTGTTAGACTGGGGCTGAGGGAAACTGATGGGAGCAAATGGGAGAACACGGCAGTTGATGCTTGCATGTGCAGTCGAGCCGTTGCTGTACTCAGACGCGCTGTTTATGGTCGGTGGGCCGGAGGGCCCCTGGTGCTTAATGCAATACAGTGCTTAATTGCTCACCTATGCTAATCGTCCACCTTGCGGTCTGTGACACCACATGTCACGTCCCCTCCCCTTCCCCCTCCCGCAACGCTGACTCGTCCCGGCCCCGTTCGCCGACGTCACCACCTCACCTGACGTCACCGGTGCCTCCGCAGGCAAGCTGAAGCGGAAGGAGTCGACGGAGCGGCCGCTGCCGCCGCAGTGCCCGCCGGCGCCCGCCTCCGAGCGCCACCGGGTCAGCACCTACGACAACACGCCGATCGTCGTCTACAACCGGGTCTACGTCGACGACGACGCGCCGGCGACGCCGCCCAGCCCTGGCGGACGAGACACGCGCGCCAACTCCAGTGAGTGGGGCTATGACTGGCCAGCGAGCGCTAGTCGTGTTTTCTTGAGAGGGTTTTGTTTGTGCGCAGTGAGTGATCGCATGGTGACTGAGAATGAGTACGGTGAGTGGTCATTGTATGCTGCACGTGAATTCCAGAGAGCTCTTATGGAGCGTTACCGGAGTGCAATGAGTATCCAGCGAAGGGTCATCAATTGTATAGCACACCAGAGTGCACGTGTCACCAGACGTGTCACCCCGCATCTTGGGTACTTACTAGCGTGCTGCTTCTGTTCGCTGCAGGCCCCCAGATTCCGACGGTGGAGCTGCGCGGCCGCTCGGGGAGCTGCGACACCAGCGTCAGTCAAAGCTCCGACGGCTCTCTGCCATCCACGGCCGGCTCAGACCAGGACCAGAAGCCACGCAGGTGAGAAGGCTACGTCAGCGACACGCGCGACATCTATATACAGTGGCGTCTGCGTAGAGCGACATCTATACGAAATTGATGTTTATTGGTGACGCTGCTGTAGCCGGTACTGCAGCGATGTAGAGCCTACGTCTCGTCATTTACGCATGTATTTTATATGCTATTTTACCCTGTTTTATATTACTGCTAAGAATCAAAGTCCTTTTCCTGCAACGCAGTAGTCATAGTTGCTCATATTGACACTGGTACGGATGTTGTTGATACTGTTACTCAATCTGACTTCCGGCTCTGATTCCCGACGATTGTTTCTGACGCCGCTGTTCCTGTGTTTGTTGCAGCACAAACGTGGTGCGTTGGCACAGTTTCCACCGGAGTGGCAGTGGTCTCCTGACCGCCCGATCGGCGCCGGCACCCATCTGCCCCACGCACATCTCCCGCCTCTCCTCCGGCCAGATCATGCTGCTGAAGAAGCACGCCCTGCTCAGGTGAGCATCTACCGCACTGGGGGTACACGGGAGATGTAGTAAACACAGGCTGCGAATATTACGAAGCAGAAGTTCCGAAGGCAACTGCCGTAAATTCCTGCCGTATAAATATATAACACTAATATTTAGATCCGCGGTGCTGTTGTGGGCGGCTAGACCAAGGACTTTCGAAACATTTGCGCCCTTAAGCATGTTCGCAGAACGACACGGTAATGAATGCACATAATTGGCTGATCTGATTTGCTAGCTATTGGTTAGATTTTCTGGAAACACTAATGAGGACTGCACTGTAATTGACAATCTTATCCCAATTAGCTGAATTTGTAGTGGGTGGTTCGCTGAATTCGGTCTCATCTCACTGGATTAAGTTAGCCTCATTATTTATCATAGCGCGATATCACTAATACTCCACCGCCCACGTTCGCGGCTTGGTTATTATGTTACCAGTTACCGTGTGTTCGCTGAACTCGGCTGCCGTTTCCGCTTGCTGCCCCTCTCGAGTGGATCAGGTGGGCGGTTCGTTGTTATCCGTCTCTCCGCCGCACCAGACGGCAGCTGGCGGGTGACACTCTGGTCTCGGCGGAGTGTCGCACATCTGTTATTCCTCTCCCCTCCGCCCCACTCCCTCGCTCCGGGCCGCTCAGCTCAGTTTCACCCCTAGGGAGAACTCCGGGCGCGTTGTCCCGAGATTAGTCTTGTCCTCAGGCTGCGCCGTCAGTTTTCATTAGCGGTTCGCTGCGCTCTCCCTCACCATTATAGCTCCGGACGTCCCTCTGACGCCAGCGTGCGTCTCTGTCGCGTGCCTTCTGCAGCTCCACGGAGGGACGGCGGGCCGTGCGGTGTGTGTGTGGCGTTGTTACATTACAGAGACCCGCGCTGGCGGCTGAGGCGGGACTGGCGGGACTGGCGGGACAGGAGCGACTGAGGCGGGACTGGCGGGACAGGACGCTGGCGGCTGAGGCGGGACTGGCGGGACAGGAGCGGCTGAGGCGGGACTGGCGGGACAGGACGCTGGCGGCTGAGGCGGGACATGAGCGATGCCGTCGCCGTCGCCGCGACTTTGTATGCATTGCCGGGTTTGCGGCGGCGTCTTTATGTGAGTCGTGGCGGCGGCTGGGCGGCCGGAACGACCGATTCTATTCCGGGATGGTTCTGGAGCTAGCGCTGGTGCTATTCACGTCACGGTATGCCACTAACGTCACATCACGTCCTGTTGCAGGATCACGGCCACCATGGAGCGCCACTGCCCGTCCAAGTCGTCCAACTGGAACTGGGACATCCCCAAGTTCATCAGGAAGTTCCGCGTGCCCGACTACCGCGACCGGCGGGTGTTTGGGGTGCCGCTGACGGTGACGGCGCAGCGCAGCGGCCACCCCCTGCCGCCGCCCATCATCCAGGCCATGAACTATCTTCGCAAGAACGCCCTGGACCAGGTGGGTTTCGGCTGCTCGATGACAAACGATCGCTCAGATCTGTGGGACCGGAGGGCGTCGGAGAGTGAGGAGTTGGGGAAGGAGCGGCTGTGAACTGGGGCTAGACTGAGCGCTGGAGGAGAGAGGATGGAGGCAGAGGCAGAGTGAGAGAGGAGTGGGAGGGAAGAGTGATAGAGGAGTGGGAGGAGTGCATTCGCGTCCCGGCGACGTATCGGTTTACTTTCCCAGACTGCTCTCCGGAAATAGAGAGGTGATCGCAAAACTACTGTGAACTTTGTAGACCGTGTTGGTGTCTGCACAACAATTCAAGTGTCGATTACTTGGAGACCACTCAAACGCACGACACCGTCTCTCAATAGCAGCTGATAAGCTGTCTGGCCCCTCCCCTTCCCTCAGATGGGTCTGTCATCTGACCCCCTTCAGGTGGGCTGTTCACTGACCCCCCCCCCTCAGGTGGGCAATTAACTGACCCCCCAGGTGGCAGTTAACTGACCCCTCCCCTCTGGTGGGGCTGTTAACTGACTCCCCCTCTCTGGTGGGCATATTAACTGACTCCTTCCCCCTCTGGTGGGGCTGTTAACTGACCCTCCCCCATCTGGTTGGCCTGTCAACTGACTGCTTCCCTTTTGTGGGCTGTTAACTAACCCCCATCTGGTTGGCCTGTCTACTGACTCCTCCCTCCCCTCTCAGGTGGGCCTGTTCCGTAAGTCTTGGAGTGCGATCTCTGACCAGAAGGTGCGGATCTGTGCGAGCCGCCACCGGCGACGAGCCGATCGCGTTCGACGACCACCAGGCGTACGACGTGGCCGACATGATCAAACAGTACTTCCGGGAGTTGCCAGAGGTGCTGCTCACGCACAAGATCTCCGAGATCCTGATCGCCATCTACCAGCGTGAGTAACCCACGTAGCTTTGTGTTGATTGGCGTGGTTAAGTTTGATTGGGGCGGGTGATTGGATGTGATTGAAGCGTTTCTGACTTGTGTGGGGTATGAGGCAAGTGTTTTCGAATGTAATCATAGTGATGGGGAGTGTTATTATTATTATTAGGAGTGTTATTACCACTGTGTTATTATTGACGATGCCTTGCCTCTAATCTTGCTAATGGGTATTTGACTGTCGGTGTCTGAATACTAGTGGGCGACATGACGGGGACTGGTATTGCGCGGTGGTCAACATTGCATTAGAGTGGCTTTCATGTGAGACTGGTTGGCTGGCTAACGTCCCGCTGAGTCTGTTGGCGGTAGCCGACAGTGGTTAACTATTCAGCAACTAGAGACTTTCAGAGCTGCCAACTTCCCAGAGCTCTGAGTCTGCCCGTGACCCTGTTTGACCTCTCCCCCTACTGAGACCCGTCTCTGACCTCGCCCCCTACTGGGACCCGTCTCTGAACTCTCCCCCTACTGGACCCGTCTCTGACCTCTGTCCCCCTGCCGTGACCTCTGCTCCGTCTACTGTCACTGACCTCTGCCCCCCCCCTACAGACGTGCCGTCCGGGCTGCGCCAGGAGGCCACCAAGTGCGCGCTGCTGCTGATGCCGGACGAGTCTCGGCTGGCGCTGCAGACCCTGCTGGCCTTCCTCCTGGACGTGGCGGCCGCCTCCTACGCCAACCAGATGACGGCGCACAACCTGGCCGTCTGCCTGGCACCCTCCGTCTTCTCCGTGACGTCACAGCGTTCGGCGTCCGCCTCGCCGCGCCGCACCCGCCGGGCAGGGGTGCCCGACCAGCGCGAGCTCAACGAGAACCGCGCCGCGCACGAGTGCCTGGCTGCGCTCATCCGACAGGTGGGTTCAGCACCCCTGCTGTGTGGTGGTGGGTTCAGCACCCCTGCAGTGTGGTGGTAATGCAGTGGAAAATGAGGTCGGCGTTGGTATTATTCTCCGAATCAGTCGCTTCTCGTCCCGAGAAAACATGTTTAGAAAGTATGTAATGTATTTTGTAACATTTAATTGGTGTTTAATATTTCGTATCCTATCAGATAGCTGGAGTTTCGTATCCTCTCCCCCCTCCCTCCTCCTCCCCGCAGTCGGAGGCGCTGTTCTGCCTGCCGGAGGACCTGCTGACCTGACGTTCCGCCTCCTCCTCCCCGCAGTCTGAGGCGCTGTTCTGCCTGCCGGAGGACCTGTTGACCTGACGTTCCCTCCTCCTCCCCACAGTCTGAGGCGCTGTTCTGCCTGCCGGAGGACCTGCTGACCAGCTGTCGGTTCTCCTACCTGGACGTCTCCCAGCCGGTGGCGCTGCCCGCGCTCGGCACCGAGGAACACCCGGGTAGCTGGCGGGCGTACAGCGACGCCTGCTGCGCCGCCCTGCTGCGCGAGGCGCGAGACCGGCCGCGCGGCTGGGTCTCCGTGCCGGCTGACGACCCCGGCCTGGACCTGTCCTACCGCAAGGTCGGCGACGGCCACCAGCTGCGACTGTGGCGCGCGGGGGTCGAGGTGGAGGCGCCGCCAGCGGAGGTGCTTCATCGCCTCCTACGTCAGCGGCACGCCTATGACCTGCAGCTGGTCAAGTGGCGTGTGGTGGATCGCCTGGCGCCGGACGCAGAGGTGTTCCAGTACGCTGTGTCGGGGGTGGAGCCGATGCCGGTCACGGAGTACTGCGTGCTGAGGGCGTGGAGGTCGGACCTGCCGCGCGGCGCCTGCGCCATCGTTGAGACGTCCGTCGAACACCCGGGTGAGTTTCAAAGGGTTCCTGAGATTATGAGCACTGTTGTTGGGAGGTAGTAGAATAGGTGAGTGCGTTTTTCTGGTGGGTCGGTCCAATTTTACTATTTTGACAATGTATAACGGTGTAAGATGTATGAGGTGGTCTCTCTATAAAATTGTATGGGCGCCATATACCAGCCCAAGTTGTGGTGCCCTAAGCCCCAAATGATAATCATTATCATCAGCTGTATCAAATACCTCCGTCTCCGAAGCATGCTTGGCATGTGTGCGGTGTCCCTCGGTGTTCGTACTTCATTATTCACCGAGTTTGAAGTGACGGACGCCGCCCCGTGGCCGGCCACGGCTCCAGTGGTGGCTTGTCTCCACAAAATGTGATGGCCGCACGCCACTTCTTTTGGAAACTTTCAGTCGTGAGACTCAAGCTAGTCATAAAACAAGGTTCCTCAATTTGCTAACGATGAAAGTTTCGACGATGAAAGCGCCGTCGTCTAATCTGGCTCCAGACAAGAGTTTCTCATTTCAATTTGTTCGACTTGTGATTGCCTTTTGATTTAACAAATTTAATCGACGGCGTGAATTGGCTTTTTAAGTTGTATAATTGAGTCCACAACTAAGGCAATCTGCTTCCATTTGGCGTCGACAGATGTACGATGTAAGCTCACGCAATCTGAAATGTTTCCGCTGTTTTACCATTTCACTAATGATACAAGCTGTAAAATTCGGTATCAGGTTGTCATAACCTGCCATTTAGGGTCATCCTTTTAAGTAGCCGACGACATGATTTGGGGGTTTATACTTTGCTTTCAAAGTTAGCCCATAAGTTGCACTCGCATGTTGGCCAGGGTCAGGGACTCGAGGTTCGACTCCCCTCAACCCAGCGTGCGTCACAGCGCCTCCCCCGTGCCATCCCCGCCCCCATCTGACCGTGACCCGTCATCTGTGTCTGCAGACTCTCTGGTGCAGCCTGGCAGCCGGCGGGGGGTGGTGCTCGCCTCTCGGTACCTCATCGAGCCCTGCGGCGCCGGCAAGTCCCGCGTCACCCACTTCTCACGCGCCGACACAGTCAGGTGCTCCAGTAGTCAGCGCCCGGGACACGGGGGCAGAGTTTACAGCTGGCAGGACGCGTCGCACCGGAACACGGGGGACGAAGCTTTTACACGACAGGACGGTCACACCGGGACAGCGGGGCACGAGCTTTACAGCGAGCAGGACGGTCACAGCCGGGACACGGGGCACGAAGCTTTACAGCGACAGGACGGTCACACCGGACACGGTGTGGAGCGAGTTTACAGCGACAGGACGGTTGCACACCGGGAAAACGGGGCACGAGTTTACAGGCGAAGGACGGTCACACCGGGACGCGGGGCACGAGCTTTACAGCGACAGGACGGTCTCACCGGGACACTGGGTCCGGGACTCGGGCGACCGATGGACGCGGGGTGGCACGCGGGGGTGGCTATAAGGTCACGCCATGCCGGGGTCGGATCCGCCGCGGCCGATCGTCCGTGTGATTGGTGTGGGCGCAGCGGGACAGCCGAACTGCTGATCCCCGGGAGGACACTGGTATGCTTCTCAGAGAGCTTCTCAGAGAGCTTTTCAGGAGAGCTGCTCAGATAGCTTCTCAGAGAGCTGCTCAGAGAGCTGGAGTGGTTCCCAGAGCTGTGGCGGCCGGGCCCGTTACGACCCGGCGGTTATAAATCCGCGGGGCATATGGTGGCGGCGTGGGCGCCAAATAGCTCCATCCCACACTGCAGTCTGATGCCGTGTCGTTTATCACATGATGATAACGCCGGCGCCGAGCCCTCTGAAATGTCTTCTCCTCACCAGAATGGTCGTTTCCTCTGGCTGATGTGGGCGGTGTGGGCCGGATGTGTAAAAGGTGGAACATCGGACTGACGTCATCTTCCGCCGTGCGGGTCAATCTGTGTGGTTCCTTTGGTGATTAGGGGCCAGTACTTCAGCTGAGATGCTAGTTGAATACACAACCTTGGCATGTTCTGGAGGTCAGAGTCGTTCTGGAGTCCTGAACGTGCCTAGTTTATGCAATCATTTTTCATTTCAGCTGAAGTAGCGAAGTTAGCTGAGCAAACCATGATCGCTACAGGGACCAAACATGCTGAGTGCATGACGGGATTAACTTGAGTCCGTTGATTGAACCCTTCAATTCTGCTGTCGGCTGCTGCGTATGTCTGTTAAAAAAGTCTGTCGCTGGCGGAGGCGGCGGCGGCGGCGTTTTTGGCTGCCACTGACCGTATGCTGTCTGTCTTTCCCAGGGGCTGTTCACCGGAGTGGTACAACAAAGTGTACGGCCACCTGTGTGGTCTGCACCTCACCAGCCTGAGGGAGTCATTCCGGCACATCGCCGACGGCCCTGAGAGTCAGGTCTGACGAGTCGTCCGAGTCATGACTCCGGGGACGAGTCAGCGTCTGCTGTCGGGACGGGAGGCGGGTTAAAGCCCGCCTCGACTCGGCGGAGAGGCCGGCGAAGTTCGCCAAGTTTGACGGGTGTAGCGAACTGTCCTGTCACTGAGGCTGCCGTCTCTGCCCGGACACCGCACCGCACCGCACCGCAGCGCTGGAGAACAGGGCGACTGAGGAGCGGCGCCAGCGCTGCCGTCCCCTCTGGTCGCCGAGGGAACATGTCTGGTCGGCGGCAGAGTTTCCGCTGGCTGGTGGTGTCACAATTCACACTGTCATGCCGAGTGTCGGTGTCATGTCGGTAAGAGCGCAGTGTCACACCGAGGTTTGACACTCGGCTGTCCGGACCGGGTCTTCATTGTCGCGGTCGGTGCCCGTTATTCATCGCAGGATCCGGACCCGGAGTTCGGACATGGTGGCCGGAGTGGTGCCCGGAGTGGTGCCCAGAGTTGGTGCCCAGAATGGTGCCCAGAGTGAGAGTGCCACAGAGATGGTGCCCGAGAGGTGCCCTGAGAGGTGCCCAAAAGAGTGGTGCCCAGAAGTGGTGCCCGGAGAAGGTGCCCGGATTGGTGCCCAGAGTGGTTGTCCCAGAGTGGTGGCCGGAAAAGTGGTGCCGAGAGTTGGTGCCCAGAGTGGTGCCCAGAGTGGTGCCCGGAGTGGTGCGATAGTGAGCTGTGCTGTGTCCGGTATCCGGAGTGAGCGCTCGGCCCGGCGGATCCAGAGGTCTGTCCGGCCCGTTTTGGTCCACGTTCGTTCGGCTGTTAGGCCCACTCGGCTGTCTCGAGAGCCAAGCGGGTCCAGAGTGCATGTCTCGTGCGAGATGGGGACCCCGGGAGCCCGGCTCGTGTTTTGTACGCTATCCGTGTATTGTATTGTATCAATGTACTGCTGCGGTCCTGGGGCCGGGTGGCCTGCCGAAAGCTCCCTGGCCATTGCGCCGGGACCACATTCCATATGGCCTTGACCGGTCCAAGATCTTATTATGTTAGAGTATGAACTAGTCCAATGTGCTTTGTTGATGTTCCCGAGTTGTGCTAAGTGTATTGTGTAATGTGTAATGCAAATGTATCATATTGAATTGTGACGTGGCACTTGATACGTTGGTAATATGGTAAGGTTTACCCAATACATACGATGTCCAAGTTTATCATGTTTGCGATATGAGTAGCAATGACCGATTTCGCCGATGATCCGGGTGCTCCATGTGGCTCAGTCGTTAGGTAGGTGTCTGACTGAGGGGGAGTGAAGCGTGTATTCGGGCTTTGCAACATTACATGATGAGTCAAAAATAGCAAAAGCAAAAATGTGATTTGTCATTAGAAAAAAATATTATTTGGACGAATTAATCATTTGGGCCACTAATGAGGCTATAATCTCAGTGATAAGGGAATCAGGGCTCTACGACTTCATCTGCAACAGTTACAGTGTCTTGCCGACACTCTGCAATACAAATCTGCAACACTTAACAATTTTTACATACATTTTACAAATTGTAAATACATTTTACAAATTTCACAATTCACAGGTATATTTTACGCATCTTACATTTTACATACATAACCTGCAACATTTCTTGACCTGGCGAATCGATCTGTATTGACGATCCGCTATTTCTCGTCGTTTCCGAATAAATAATTTCCTTGGAATCCTGCGAAGACTTGTGAATTTTGAACGATTGCAATGCGCTTCATCCGACCTCGCACAGGGCAACAAAACAGCTACGCATCAGAAGA
>VOPJ01000615.1:0-33997 GCA_014673585.1 Semibalanus balanoides
CTGGCGGCTTTCGAGATTAAAAATTAGGAGCCGAACAACTTTCTGAGAATTGGCCATCGTCGTGGCATAGCTGTGGTTTCGGAGAGATATTGTACTCGCTTTACTGGAGGTCGCCTGATAAATTTTCAGCTCTTGCGTCTGGCAAGAGCTGGCCTGAGTGAATTCCGAGCTCTGCCGCCTGCGCTGCTGGACTGGTGTGGTCATGACTTGGCAGTTGCCTCATGATGACGGATTGTTCCACTTCTGGCCATTCTCTGTTTGGGCCATCCTGTGCGACGCGTCTGGATAGGCCAAACCATCCAGACGTTCCTCGCGATCCGATGAGATCGTCCGATGGCTCCAGAGCGAACTGAAAAGCATCCGCTAGTCTAATGTTCCGGTTAGTTTCTCACGCTTTGGGGCTGGAGATATTACTAGAGCTCAGTTATCGTTTAAATGGTGCAGCTGCCGCTGTCTATAGGGATCACACACTGCTGAAGGGAGGGGAGGTGAGGGGGGGGGGATACGCGGCTCTTCTTCTTATGCTTAATATATATTTGTGTTGGAATGTATCAGAATTTAATATTATCCATTGGATCTGCCATTTAATCCAGTTCATTGGATATGGGTTGGGCTGATTCAAAATTGTATATGATATAATGGGATAAATTATGCAAGATATTTGATCTTTTAATTTATTGTATTATGAATATAATTGAGTTGGATTAGCTTCGAAAAAAATAATGGGTTTGAAATTGGATCCGGATTCATATACGATGGACTTGCATTGCACATACTGACATTAATGATCCCCTTCATCCCTGGCTCATACCATTCAATGCCCTCACTCTATTTGCACCAAATACCATCTTTACGCTGGTGAACGGAACGAAGGCCGAGCTGCGGCCTTCCCTTCGTTCCGGAGGTCGCGCTCAATAAACAGGAGTCGGAGCGATGTAAAAGTCGGTAGGAACAATGTGCGACTGAAATATTATGCAGGTAAACATGCCGAGTTCGGGTTGAAGAGCGAGCATCAGAATGCGGTTGGGGTGGTTGGACGGGATTTTTGGCGTGTCTGATCAGAAGAGGAGTTCCCACCGAACTACTGAGTATTGCAGGACTGTCGTAATCCGGTTATCGACCGATGGATGTATCGTCGTAATGTGTTGCGGTGAGACTGGCTTTGGTTTCTCGACGGACCGCTCATTGTTTGTGGATGATCCGTGTTTTGCTGGACTATAAGGATCATTAATTACGAAACATGAATGTGCAGGAATTAAATATGATGCACGACGGATTGCTGATATTGGTATTAGTTTATACTTCAATTTCGCTGAAGTGCTGTTGGTAGTGTATGTCTTTCTTCACGAAATGTGTTTTTATGTGTTAGAACCATTTCATACTCCAGAGCCTCATTTGGAGTAATTGCCTTATCTAGTTATTTCATGTCGCCCCAACCGCACCGTATTTACGACACTACCGCAATGAAATGCTGCTGTCACTTTTCCTCTGACCAGTGTGGTCTGACCGTGCCATGTTTGTCGCACTTCTCCTCTGACCGCGCCATGTTTGCCGCACTTCTCCTCTGACCGCGCCATGTCTGCCGCAGATCGAGGCGATCGCGGAGACGGAGGAGACGACGCTGCTCACTCCTGTCCGTGAGACGTCCGCCGAGCTGGAGCTGCCATCTCCCACCGACGCCCCAGCCGCCGCCGCCAGCGCCGCCCCCGCCCCCGCCGCGGCTCTGGAGCCGGCCCCGTCGGTGCGGCGCCGTGACCCGATCCCGACCCACGTGGTGCGCCCTCGCGAACCTCCGCCGAAGAAGGAGCCGATCAAGTTGAACCACCCGCTGCCACGGAGGAATGTACAGAGCAAGCTGCGCTCGATGCTGGAGGCGACGCCGGCACCGGCCGAGGCTGCGGCGAGGAGGCCGGCGCGGCCAGCCCGCAAGGGGCGCTGGGACGCTGTCATGAAAGGGATCGAGCAGAATAAGTGCGAGGAGAAGACGCGGCCAAGGCGTGAGGTGAAGAGCAGGCTGTACGAAGGCGTGACCTCCGCCAAAGGCACGCAGAACGGCTCCCGGATCAACCTCAGGTGGGTGACGGCGGGGGTGGGGCAGTGGGAGACGAGGCGTGGGAGTTTGGGTCTCGGGGTCATATGGTGTCGTGTGCTGGGAATGTCTCGCAATGTGTTTGCGTGGCTAGATGATAGTTGTCGTTTAGCCAGGTACAAACATGCTGCAAGAGGTCGAATCCGAAAGTGACACAGATGACTGATTTTGTAAACAAGCCTCTGGCATATGGGGATTCTTGAGTGGTGTCGCAGACATTGAACAATGTGCAAAGCCAATTTATTTGTGGAGAATCTTGAAGTTTGCACTCATATTCTTCCTCGTTATACATTTGCATTTATACTTCTTCGGGATGGTACTCTTCGTGTTGAAGCCGGAGTTCATTCTACAACTAGTTCATCCCCATTAATCCAACTTAAAAAGCAATATGACGGAAGAGTGCCGATGGCCGGGTAATTAATCACGTGGACGGGACCCTGCCAATCTTCCCGACAGTAGCCAGTAGCCAGCGGGCGTCACTCTGGCGGCTTTCCACGTGGGTTTGTGGTCGGCGGGGCAGGCCGGCGGCAGACCGGTGGCAGACCGGAGTGGCCTATTACCACTAATGGCCACCTGACGTAACTCCCTGGCCATGTGCGCTGCGTTACGGCCGCTCCAGTCCCCGCTGGAGCGCCAGAGCGGGGACAGTGACGGCGTTTCACCCAACCAGCGCCCGGCCGCCCGGCCGCCCGGCCGCCCGGCGGGTCGCTCAGCGGGAAAGTGACCCCGGTCGCAGCGGTCGCTGCGGGCGCCGGACGCCGGTGGCGGGAGAATTTCACTCTCCATCGAGCTCGTGCGCGCGTGTGTGCGCCGACCGCCGCACGGCGCACGGCGCATGGCGTGAAGCTGCGGTGGGACCGCAGGGTGTGTGTGTCGGGTGAGAGGCACGGGTCGTGACCCGGTGCGGCGGTGGCGGTGGCCTGTCTGTGTACAGTGTACACTGCAGCGTGCTGTTCACAGTTGACCTGGTGACAGCGAGCCGAGGGGTTCTGTTATCTGCATGTGAATGCAGTGGCTGTCTCTGTGGCTTTGTTAGATGGGCTGGGAATGCGAAGATAAAAAGCCGACGAGAACTTGACATGTAATATCAAAAACCTCTGTATCAACAGACCTGCTGTCGATTACTGTCACACCAGCACCACAAAGGTGGCAAATCTGGGATGGGAAGCATGGGAAACACGCAGAATGCGTTCTGGGAACAAAACAATCGAACCGCAAACACTACCAAAAGGCTGAGCGGTGCCAAAAGGCTGAGCGGTGTGACAACTCTTATGCGACATCAGCTTAATGCTGGAGTACAGGTACCCATTGCCTTTGTGTCCCCGACGTCTGATCTGGCGATATTATTATATAAGATCCTAGCTATATGGCGAAGTTTTATGGGAGCCCGATATGGAACATGGCTTAATGTTAAATGTGAAATGTTGCGCATTACGATTCATATAATAGTACTTGACGCATCGTATGCCTGGCTAAAAGAAGTGGCGAAAACGTCTGCTTTTCGATCCTGATACAGCTAGCGCTCTTATTTGGTTTGGGGGTTAAGAGAACCAATATGAAATGCAATTGTAAGTTATTTTATTTTTAGCAGATCTTTCAAATTCACTTACTCGTAAGAGTTGCTGACTAGTGACTACGGCAGTAAAATATATACACCGTATATCAAACACCGCTTTCTTCCCGTCTCCTCAGACAGATGAGCCAGGTTTGATCTGCAATCAATATCGGGATCGGACCATCCCTTCTATGACTTCCATTAACTCTCTCCCGTTCCCTGGAGTTCTTACCGTTTTCGCAAAAATTAATTCTGTCGGGCCATCTCCACACCCCGCCATTGGATCCATCCTGTAAGATACAGGTGAAATCCAGCAATGAATTCCGTCCCGAGGGTACAGTGGACCCAGTGGTTCGAATCTGTCCTTTGAGTGCAGTGGTTGCCCAGTTACTACCTTCCCGTCCGCCACACATGCAGAGTGGAGTTCCGGTTGTGACTCGTCCCGACCCCGAGGGTATACGTAAAGCCAGTTTTGGACTTCATTTCTTTGTTCAGTGGAGCCCAGGAATGACTACCCGTACATTCATTGAAGCCCAGCTATAGCTCCGCTCTCGTGTATACAGTGGCGCCCGGATGTCTCGGTCGCCAGCTGGTAGGTACCAAGCATGTGACATTCACGTAACGTCACGTGACGAGTCGTGACGTCACACTCGCACAGCTGTGGGGGTCGTCCGGCTTCAGCGGATCGATTCCACGCGGTGACCCGTCACAGACAACATGGCGTCCGTGAACGGGTCGCTAAAGGCGGGACGGGTCGCTATAGACCACCGGAACCGCGGTCTCCAAGCCTGACTGACAGACGGACCCGCTGCGAAGAGCGATTTTGGCCGGGGTGACAACCGAATAGAAGTCAGCATCCCACCATACGGGCGCCAAGCGTCTCCACTACGAACAGCCTCTGACAGACAAGTTCAGGGTCGGGAGCGACTGCCAAGCAGGCTTGCGAATGCCAGTGACAGCCAGAAAACTGCAGCACCGGCGGGCTGTCGGCTAAGCTTCCTGTCGTGGGAGGTGCCAAGCGTACTCGGCGCGCTGCAAAGTCCACCAGGGAATGTTACTGAGCTGTGAGAAATGACAGGCCAGCTCAGACAGTGAAGGATGCAGAGCTTGAGTGAAGGGTACAATCCCATGATAAGTGGCTCCGCGGAGAAGTTATGTGTCGGAGTACGGAGCAGAAGCTCACGTCCCTGCGGACGGAAGAGAGCTCCCGGGACTGTATTGAGATAAGAACGTGACCTCAGAGGCAGTCGAGTGATTTCGAGTGCTGTAGAATGAGGCTGACGACATGTCGCTGCACGGATGGGCGATGGTGGGGGCGATGGTGGAGGCGATGGTGGAGAGATGTCCTGCGTCGCCTCAGACACAGCTAAGCGGCGGAACGAAACACCGGGTGGATCCCGTCCAGTGAGCCACGACAAACAGACACTCCGAAACGAATTACAAACATGAATGACAGAATGAAAGAGTTCCGCGTACTTCGAATATGACTGCCTTATATGGAGTGCGGCGAGGGAAACTGCTTGCACGCTGGTCCGCATCTTGACTTGTGCACTTGTGCAGTGTTGTGTGCAGTGTATGCGACAGCTTTGCATGGGCGAGGTGAAAGGTGACGCCAAGCTGGGCCCTGCAATATCTGTAACTGGGGTTGCATATCCCTCTCCCACTCTTTATTCTCTGGACTTTTATTCCCACACATGGCACAATGAAACTATAAAACAAACCCAATTTGCTCGTTGAATTAACGCTCATCATACTCTCTATTTGCGTCGTAAAACAATATAAAATCGTAGTTTGCTGCTCGTGATCAGAACATTAATGTTCCCTCTTTCGACCAGAGAGAGTCGTTCCGACCGAGGAGTCTCTGGACACCCGCTGATCCGAATGTTTTCCGTTCGTCTCTAAAACACAACTCCTCAGACCTCCCTCCCGTGACGCCGACCGGCTATGACGTCACTAATGCCGTATTTCTGGCGCTGGTGATGGGCGGTTTGTTTTCTCTGAGCTCTTTTCTGCTCTGGTGGCCGCGGGTAGTAAAACAAACCGTTCTCGTGGGGCCGGAGTCGGGACCGGTCCGGCTTTTCCGACTGGCTTTACGTCGGCGTTGGTGATTCTGTTAGGTGCATTGGCAGCCGGGGCTAGTTTGAGACCGAGACATTCCTTGGAGGGATGGCTGTCGTTTGTTTGCAGATAGCGACCCAACTCCAGCTCTCGAGTGTCAGTGGGATGCTGGATGGTACGGAAGTTGGAATCGTTGTTCAGAAGTTGGAGGAGAGGTTGTCATATGAGTCAAGTGGCGTGTGGATTGCAATTCTTATTTTGCTGAGCCAACGTCCACGTCGATTTATGGCTACCCCACAAACTTATTCGCTGTCCATGCACGAATGCATATCACCTTGGACTAGAAATACCATCGCATGTCCATTAAATTTACGAAAATCATTTGGTACTTTTAGCTCCGACTTTTAGCTTTGGTACTTTTATCTCCGAACAACTCGCAGCTCGGCTACAGTTGACTGCCGAGCTGCTTTGGGTCGCAGGTCGCTCTGCGCCGTGTCGCGCAGGTCTAGGAAAAGACAGAGCTGAGTCACTGAAGCCGCTCAGAAAAGCCGCCAGGAGACTCGTCTCTCTAGCCTTCTAGACGTGTCTAGTTACCCTGGTCTAGACGGCTAGGGAGTCAGACGGCCAGGCGGGAGACGGGAGTCAGCTAGACATGAAGCGCGACAAGGAGAAAAAGTCGCAATATTCTCCGGCTCGAATTCAGTCAGACTATTCAGTATTCATAACTTGGTGGTATGTATAGTTTTGCTTTCAGATGGCTTCAAAGCTGAGAAGGTTAGCCCTTCCTGACCGAGTCGCTGGATACAACCGAGTCATCCACACTATTTTCTCACAGTTTGAGACCTGATTACAGCAATCAGCTCGAGTCCTCCGTATTTGTTCCGAGCGAACATCAGCATTCTGGTCACGCTTCTTGCCCAATGGTCATTTGTTAGTTGTAGTCTTTAAATAGCAGCTGATTGGCTCGGTGGGGTAGCTACTGCTACAGGTCCAAACAGGGGAGCGATACAATCGCGTACTACACGCCTACTGGACTGTAGTGGCTTATGTAAGAAGGTGGCATTGGGCCAACAGCACGGCTCATGACGATGTTTGTATCGTCTTTCCGTGACAAGTATCGGAGCCATGTTGAATGTCCTACGCATCGTTCGTGTCATTCCGTGCTAATGAATGCAAACACGATATAGGGAAGATTGGTCAGTGATTCCTACGGGTAGCCTAGACATTAGACAGTGTCTGTCAAGGACATAGACAATACGTGAATGATTTGTGGGTGGCTTGCTTACGGTTTTCGTTACTGACCCATGCCTGATCCGCGCCTGATCCGCGCCTGATCTGCGCCTGACCCGTGCCTGGTCCGTGCCTGACCCGTGCCTGGTCTGCGCCTGGTCTGTGCCTGGTCTGTGCCTGGTCTGTGCCTGGTCTGTGCCTGATCTGCGTCTGATCTGCGTCTGATCTGCGTCTGATCTGCGTCTGATCTGCGTCTGATCTGCGTCTTGATCTGCGTCTGATTCTGGCGTCTGATCTGTCGCCGATCGCGTCCGGATCTCGCGCTGATCTGCGCCTGATCTCTGCGCCTGATCTCGCCTGATCTGCGCCTGATCTGCGCCTGATCTGCGCCTGATCTGCGCCTGATCTGCGCCTGATCTGCGCCTGCTCCGCGCGGTGGCTGTCAGGCAGTGTTGGCTCCTCTGCCGTGCAGTTTGGGGACATCGCGGCCGATTTAGGCCGTCTGCGACCCACTGTGAGAACCGGACCGCGCGGCGGCGACGAGCGTGGCGCACCTGAAGCTATTAGTGGCGCACGACCGCGCCGCCGCCACCGCCGCGCCACTGACGCCGCCGTGTGTCGGCACAGTTAATTACCGCGTCGCAGTTGTAGCGGCCGCGGGACGGAGGAGACGCTGGGTTGGTCGCTCCCAAGATGCTATCCTGACGCTGGTTGAGAATCTCGACATGTTTGTATGTGTGAACAGATGTGATTCCTCACCATTCTGTAGCATTATTAGAGGGATGATGCCTTGGAATTCACAGGGGCGTCATTCTCTGAAATGATTGGTAGGGCTCCAATGCTAACTTTATATATTTAAATGTCATTCTTACCATGCATCACCACAGGGCTAATGTTCAAATGTGCTCCACCAGGCGTATAGAAACGACACCCATGGGAGGACAATATTTGCTGATGAAAATTGAAGGCTTCAAGATATGTGTTTCATGATAGATTCTGCCATTACACAAATAAGGTGAAAGACGTCTTTGATAGATTATATTCGTTTTGCCAGCATTTGAGAATTGAGACTGTACGTTTCCGGCGAACACATAACTTTACAGTTGAGGTGCCCTTAAACCCAAATCATCATCATCATCCGGCGAATAATGTCTTTTTGTCGCTGTGTGTAACAGGCGGAAGCGTGAAATATGACCCGGGTACCCACACCTTATCTGGTAGTATAATTTGGTTACGTATTCCTTCCGACGGTGAGACGCTTCAGGTGCCTTTCGATTGTGTTTCAGAATGGTGACGTAACCATTTTCTCTCTCAATCGGAGAGCCCATCGGCATCGAAGTCGTGATGGTCGACGCGGTTGGCCGCTGGGTAGAAACCCAGCTGCCTGGTTGATGACCGTAATACTAATTAGTAATGACTGCTGGCTACACATTCTCATTCATGATCGGAACGGTTGCTCATTTGTAAGCTTAAGCTGATATCGGTGAGCCCATCTCACTTTTACAGTCCAACTTCCGTCGGTCGAGTTAGTCTATAGTGGGATAACCGAAATGCCGTGCTGTGGCGTACCTATAGCCGTGAGATCATGTATAATGGAAATAAATGTGTGACAATCGTTCTCCAGACGGAAAGCGGTCTATGGGACAGACAGAGCCCTTCCCTCTGTTGGGAGAAATGATAGCTGCTGTGACGCTATATGACGTCAGCCAGCTTGGTGTTTTGTGGCAGGCCACCAATAATGAATTTGCCGGAGCCGATTTAATAGATTCGTGGTTGCGGGATTGATAATGAAAACATATGGATATCAGTCTCATATGTCATGTATAAAACATATATGAATATCCTCTCTCCAAACACCGTTAATCTTCTGGCTCTCCTCCGCTCATGTCTCCCCGTGTTTCGCAGTATTCTTCTCATTGATCTGCGGTCTCACTGCTCATTAAGCCCCAAACGACTCCCCTTTGGGGGGGTCTCTGGCTCACTTACCCCGTGCCCCTCTGCTCACGACCCCGTGCCCCTGCTGCTCACGACCCCGTGCTCCTGCTGCTGAGACTGCCTGCTCCTTACTGCTCACCGACCCCGTGCTCCTTGCTGCTCATGACTAACTGCTCCTGCTGCTCATGACTCCTGTTCCTTCTGCTTCACGGACCCCTTGCCTCCTCTGCTCACAACCCCGTTGCTTCCTACTGCTCATGACTCCTGCCTCCTCTTGCTCACGACTCCTGCTCCTCTGCTCATGACTCCGTGCTCCTCTGCTCATGACTCCTGCTCCTCTGCTCACGGACTCGCTGCCTCCTCTGTCATGACTCCTGCTCCTCTTGCTTCATGGGACTCACGTGCTCCTCTGGCTGCACGACTCCTGTTTCCTCTGCTCACGGACCCAGCGTGCCCCTGCTCACGACCCCGTGTATTCCCTCGCTCACGACCCCGTGCCCCTCCGCTCACGACCCCGTGTCCCTCTGCTCACGACCCCGTGTCCCTCTGCTCACGACCCCTGCTGCCGTCTGCCGGGGTCATGTCACGCCAGCACCGATTGGCTGGAACAGTGGCGTGACTGACCAATCAGCGTCACGCTCGTGCTGGCCCTGCTGAGCGACGGGACGAACACAGCGGGAACTGGAAAAAAGCGGTCATTGCGACAATTGACCTGGTCTGGGTCTCTGGTCTTTTCTGGTGTTTTGATTGCTTGTCATGGTCTGATTTCTCCCGTGTGGGCTGTCAAATCTGTATCGCTTATATCTAAACAGATTGTTCGCAGCGGGGCAAGTCAGATAATGCGTATCGGTTACCAACACAGACATACGATGATGACTCGATTCACCGGCAAGAGGATCAAATACCCGCTACCTACCGTATCTTCTCATGTTATCAGCAACCAGCAGCACTCAGGCTTTCACTTCCAAAGAATCAATTCGCTAAGCTATTTCGCGTCGATTAACTGCATCTCTCTGTTCCATCGTTGGCGTGATGTGCGTGTCCCAGCACCCTGAGCTCCCACTCCCACTGCCACCCGTACCAGGGGCGGGTGCTGATTTGATGTTGTTTGGCTGACCTGGTCATCCCAGCCCTGCCCATTATTGGAGCGAAGGCGTGACCGATTATCGATTATCGGCTGTTTATGGTGGCATGGCCTCTGCCGCGGCCGTCCGTCCCGCTTTTTTGTGCCGCAACAGTGACTGTGATTGTCCTATTGTGACTAAGCTCCTAGGCAGTGTGTTCCTGGCAGGCCAACGGCTAAGCCGGTGCTGTACTGTGCTGACCTCTGACCTGACCTGACCTGACCTGACCTTAATGACCTGACCTAACTGGACTGCCTAACTGACCTATAACTGACTGACTGCCTACCTAACTGACCTGACCAATGACCTGACCTAACTGACCTGACCTAACTGAACCCTGACCTAACTGACCTGACTAACTGACCTGACCTAACATGACCTGACCTAACTGACCGACTTACTGACGACCTTCTAAACTTTGACCCCGCCTCTTGTTTCAGCGGTCGTTAACTCGAGGACGGATCCACGCACACCGGCTGACGAGGCAGCGCAAGGACGAGTGAGTAACCGCGTGTCGGATCGGATTCAGTGTCCTCTCCGGGAAGTTTCCTGAAGTTCCAGTCCGTAGGCCACTAGCCAGATCCGAAGCAAGTCAAGGCTACCGGGCTGAGTTCCTTCTTGTCGATGTTCACCCGTCCTAGTCCGGCTGGTCTGCGTTCGAGTGAATGTCTCGTGCAGCGAAACTATTTAGTTCTATTCTGGGATATGCTGGTGGATATGACTTGCTGATAAGTCTTCTTGGGGGATTTCGGTTAAGCTTTTCTTCTCGCTTCCCGATATGGTGGTGGTGTCGCTCGCCTATAATTCTTCCGGGTGCCATTTGATAGCCGTGGCACTTTGGCGAAAGGTGTACTCAATTGTGGAGGTTAACTCACGTTGTGTGCCGGATCGCGTTAGCCTGGATCTGTGTCGGTAAGGTTCCTATGAGGCGTTTAAGAGCTCGGTAGGTCCACCACCGATGGCTCTGGTATTCCACCTGGAGGTTGTGCGATGCTGTGGCTGGCAACTGTGGGCGCTGTGTCGTACTGTACCGTGCTGTCTGCCAGTGATTCTCGGTGACGCTGTGTTGTCTGTTGGTGACTGGTGGTGATGTGCCGTGCGTTTGTGAGTGATGTCACCGGTCGGTGACTCATGAGTCCGGTGACCTGCTGGAGAAGATGACTGTGTGCAGGTCCGTGTCGGGAGGTGGCTGGGTGCAGGCCTGTGGCACCTGGGACGTGTGTTGGAGCCGACCCACCGCACCGCACCGCACCGCTCGATGTCTGTCGATAGAGGTCCGTTCCGTCGCTAGCGGAAACTCGCTAGGTCCGTTCCGTCGCTAGCGGAAACTCGCTAGGTCCGCTCGGGCGTCAGCGGCAACTCGTGGCCAGCAGAGCATCGCTCTCACACGAGGACTCTGTTGCGTGGCTGTGCGTGACTGAGTCAAAGACGGCTAGTGATATTTTGCAGCCGGGGTTAGCACTGCACCTGTATGTGGTACCTCGAGATAGTCTCGAGCATAGCGTTCCGGAAAACAGTCCTCAATGACGCTGCGTCATTGCAGATTAGCCAACAACTGTGACGTCACGCCGACACTGAAGAGAAAAGAGGCATTGCAAAGGATTAGGTATCGTTGTCCATGTTGTCTGTACGCAATGCCAAGCGGTTTGTCCTCATGTTGAAGGATACGTTGCAACGTTTTTAGTTTATAGCTAGTTGTTTTTCAAGGGCAAACTAACCTGCTTCAATCAGAATCGGGCCAACTATCAACGAACAATATTTGTGGAGCTGCCCGTAATGTGCTTGGCTAGTCGCAACTCGCCTCACAACGACGCAATGCATTTTCCCTAAATTCAGTTTCACCTAAATTAATAATGGACAGTTCATCTCACGTTGATGGGCTGCCAGGCAGCCAACCTAGTCTCTTCTGGCCCTTCACTCGTCCATACGCCATTGTCTTCAACGCGTAAAGCGGGCACTAACAGCAAACGACCGACAGAGAAGCATTCACCGGTCGGTCTTAATGGCGTCGTTCGCCGCCCCGGTTCATCTCCCTGGCCCGCTCTGCTCTCCCGCCCCTGACGTGAGCAGAATAGCCCTATGGCCTCCTCATCAGACATGTGGACAGCACCACACAGCAGGTTCCGGCCGGACCTGGAGCGCCCGGTATGCCGGCCATGAGACGACCAGCGTCGATTAAGGAGAACTTGCGGTCATCCTCCCATGGCGGGTGACGTGTGCCGCGTGTGTGACGTCGGATGGCCGGCTGGTTGTGGGTCAGACCGGTACCGTATGGTGGCGACACGGTGAGAGGACCCGTACGTCACCGCCCGATACACGATGACGTCATGGGGGAGGTGGGAGGAGTTGTGTCACTGATTTTGTCAGGGAGGGGGCAAAATATGAATTTAGGAGCCTCCATTTGAGAGGGGCCTTCATTTGCGAAGGGGTCTTTGATCTTCATAGGGCTAATCTCACCTTTGGACCTCAGGGGCCTTTCTGATCTCTAAAGGACCCCCTCTGGCTTCCAGATGGCCCCCTCTGACCTTCAGAGGAGACCCACTCTGACCTCCATAGGACCCCTTTTGACTTCCAGGGGCCCCTTGACCTCCGTGATGTGGCTTGCGAGATAGGGCCTCTTCGAATCTTGGCGGTGACTCCTTAAATGGGGTTAAAACCAAATGTTTGCCCCTCCTGCTCGACGACGACGGGGGGGGGGACTGTTTACAAATGACATCGTGTGGTGACACATGCGTTTGCTTTCTTGGTCTTATCGATGCATTATCTGATTTGTTTTGCCTAATTTAAACCCCTCCTTGCGACATTTATGTACAAACGTATTCTGGCCGTTCATAATCTCGCAGTTGTCGTTGAACCCATGAGCCATGGAGGACGTCATCACATCACTTAGTGCTAAGTGATGCGAAGACACCTTCCACTTCATGATTGGGTCAGCTTTGTCAGGTGTCAGCTTTGCCAAATCCCCAGTCCTCTGATTCCCAATCCTCTGCAATGGGCAGTAAAGGCCAGACAATTGCATGAATCTGAAAGAAGAATCTATGATCCTAGAGGATCTCTTGACAAAACGCAATGTCGGGCCTATGATCCCACCGGATCCCATGACAACAAATGTGGATCTTGAATTCCAGCGAATCCCTTGATAAAATTTGGCAACAGATCTTGGATCCCTCAGGATCCCATGATAAACAATGAAAATATGTATTTGATCCTTACGGATATTGGATCCGATAGAATCCGTCTTATAACTTATAAGCTATGCCATAATTATAGTATTTATTGACAAAATATAGCTAAAGGCATACGCCCATGCATGTAACTTAAAAGTTTATGTACAACCGAAATGAGAGTAAACGACAATTACTGAAAGATATGAGTTAGCGGAAACTACAATATGATATAAATGTGGGGTTAGATTTCCCAGTGTGGATCCCAATCACAAAGTGTTGCCTGCGGTTTCGGATTCCGGCAGATTCCTCGAACATTTGTTGAAAGACGGAATCAGACTCCCAAGTGAATCCATCGGTAAATTGTGAAGCGTGGACTCTCATGATCCCAGTGGATCCGGGATCCAGGATATCAGATTCAAGATATCGATCCGTTTTTGGTCCGGCACATGTTCTTGTGAAGGCACTGTCTGTCTTACTGCACAGAATGCACAATGCGCAATGCTGAGCTCCCATGTCCACACAATCACACCGTGTGGGTATGGACAAGGAACTGGACCGTGACTGTGCTAACCGGGGACGGACCATCGTCACCGCCGCGCCACAATGCGGTACCCGCCGCGGCCAGCTGCGGATCCGTCGCTCCGGGACCTCGCTGGTAGCCATGGCAACCCTCACCGGCTGTGTGCAGACTCCGACCATCTCCAGCGTGACTATGCGTCATGCTGTGCGTGACACTGCGTCAAGTGGTACGTGACAGTGGACGTCACGTTGCGTGTTGACAGCAGGTGCGACCGGATCTCCTTACCGCTCCTCCGCAATGTTAACTGCATGGTGACTGTGTCGCCCGCCGTGGCCTTCCTGCAATCCGCTCCTCGCCACCGCGACTTGACGCTCGTTCCAACCACTTGGAAGGCGTCGGAGGCCCAGCCACATGGCCCACCCCCGAGCACACCTGGCCAGCGATGACGTCATGCTGTCGGCGGTAAACAATCGCTCCCACCGGCGCGGTGTCCCACCAGACGTTTACTGATGAAGCACGCTATTAACGCTGATTATCATAGGCTTTATTGCTAAGCGGCGGTAGTGCATGGGACAGGGACGGACTGACTATGGCACTAATTTTAGACCGTGTTCTCTCACGGATCCTGAGATGAGACAGGGACACAACAAGACGGACACAACAGAACGGACACAGGCAGACGACACAGCAGACGACACAGGCAGACGGACACAAGCAGAAGACACAACAGCGGACAAAGCGAGGACGACACAACAGACGGATCACAACAGACGGACACAAACAGACGGACACAACAGACGGACCAACAGACGACACAACAGACGGACACAACAGACAGGACACAACAGACGGACAAGAAGACGGACACAGCAGACGGACACAGCAGACGGACACCCAGCGACGGACACACAGGACGAACCACAACAGGACGGACACAGCAGACGGACACCACAACAGACGGCAACACAGCGGACACCACAACAGACGGACACCCACAACAGACGACACCCACAACAGACGGACCAACAAACAGACGGCACCACAACAGACGTGACACCACAACAGACGGACAACAACAGACGACACCACAACAGGGACACCACAACAGACGGACACCACAACAGACGGACACCAACAACAGACGGACCACCCCAACAACAGACACGGACACCACAACAGACGGACACGCACAAAACGGACACCACAACAGACGGACACCACAACAGACGGGACACCACAACAGACCGGACACCACAACGACGGACACCACAACAGACGGACACCACAACGCAGACGGACACACGAACGGACACAGCAGACGGAACAGGCAGACGGACACAAGCAGTACCGAACACAACAGACGACACAACAGACGGACACAGCAGGACGGACACAACAGACGGACACAGAGACGGACACAGCAGACGGACACAGCAGACGTACACGAGTGACAGACACGCAAACGGACACAGCAAACGGCACAGCAAACGGACCAGCCAGCCCTGGACACAGCAGACGGGACACGCAGACGACACAGCGACGGACACAACAGACGGACACAAAGTACGGACACAACAGACGGACACCAACAGACGACCAACAGACGGACACAACAGACGCACAACAGACGGACAACACAGACGACACAACAGACGGACACAACAACGTTGACACAACAGAACGACACAAACAGCACGTTGACACAACAGACACACACAGAACGACAAACAGAGGACACACAACGGACACAAGCCAGACGAAAACAGCAGACGGACACAGCAGAGGACACAAGCAACACACAGCAGACTGGCATAGCAGACGGACACACGCAGATACGGACACAGCAGACGGACACAGCAGACGGACACAGCAGGACGGGACACAAGCAACGGACACGCAGACGGACACAGCGACGAACAGCAGACGGAACAGCAGACGACCACAGCCAGACGGACACAGCAGACGACACAGGCAGACGGACACAGCAGACGGACACAGCAGACGGACACAGCAGACGGGCACAAACAGCCACGGACACAACAGACGGACACAGCAGACGGACACAGGGACACAGCACAGACGGACACAGCAGACGGACACAGCAGACGGACACAGCAGATACACAACAGACGGCACAACAGACGGACACACGACGGGGACACAGCAGTGTTCAAGCGCCGCTGGAGTAGCTCGGACGATGTTTCCATGGCCGCCGACTGTGCCGGTAGCGCCGGCGAACACGTTAGCCCGGTCGAACACCTTGCCCGGCGTCGAACACGTTAGCCCGCGTCGAACACGTTAGCCTGCGCTCGAACACGTAGCCCGCGCGAACCAGTTGCCCGCGTCGAAACGTTGCCCGTCGACACACATTAGCCCCGCGTCAACACGTTGCCCGCGTCGAACACGTTAGCCCGCGTCGAAACACGTTGCCGCGTCGAACACGTTAGCCCGCGTTCGACACGTTACCCCGTCGAACAGTTAGCCCGCGTCGAACACGCTGCTCTGAGTCGTGTTGCGTTCTTTGGCAGGCCTGCACACGCACACATCTGACTGCATCAGACTGCAGCAGTGCTGCACTCACCGGCAGCACTGCTGCAGTCTGATCTGTGTATCCATGTCGGACCGTGCGGTGATGCGGGACTGATACTGTCGGCGGATGGTGTTCATCTGGTTCTCCAGCATCCCTACCGCTTGTCTGACGTAGTATCTGTCCAAAATCCGTCCCCTTTAGACGTGTCATCGCCACCGTCACCGTCACCGTCACCTCACCTTGTTGCTGGACGATTTTTTTGCAACCCGACAGGTAAAGAAAGGATGCGCGTAATTTCCGCACAATATCGTCGGACTTTCGTCGGCAACGATGCATAGATGCATCATTATATCTATTCCTGGTAGCCTTATTCGTGGAATCGGGAGTGTTACGCCGTTTCTATTGTTGACACCGTGGCTCGATATTATCATAGGCTATGCGATGTAATCGATGAGTAATTGCTGTGTTTGGAGTCGGGTGTTAGTTTATACGGAATTTCGCGGTCAATGTTGCTGTTCATAAGTCATAATCAGTCATCATCAGTCGATGGCTGCTGAATGTTTCAGAATAGTTCGTAAGAGTACATTTTAACATACAATCTATTTGGAAGAAAAAAAGTGTAGGGCTGTTCTGAAATTTGTGTCGGTGTCATGTTCAATCGGTTTTTCATTTTCGCAGATAACTCCCTCACGGCGCGTGCCAACCGACAATCCTACGGAACCGACGTCCAATTGTCACCTCACCTATCAGTAACCGATCACTGTCGTCAGCTCGCAGCTTTGTCCGTTGATCTGCTCCTCAGACAGTCCAGTTCGTGCCCAGCATAGCAGTGTAACAATACCACGGGCGGCTCGGTCCCTCTCCGGAGCTGGACGCTAAGTGGCCGCGGTTGGAGAGCAGGGTGGAGGGCCGTCCGTGCGGGCTGGTCGATCAGTAGGCCACGCGCAGTGGCAGGGGCGGGGCAGGGAAGGGCGGGGCGGGACAGTTGGTATGCGCGGCAGGCTGTCCCCACAGGTGTGGTGCTCACCGGACGGGGGATCCGGCGGTAAATCGATTTACGATGAGGATGCTGTGGGGTCATTTGGCCACCAGCGCTCATGTAAATTGGCTGTCCCGCGCAATCCCCTGATTGATCTGCTGGATGATGTGGTTTCCGATAATACGATGTAGGGTTCTGGGGATTTCACTTGGTGTGGTATTACTTGAAGCTGGCAGTTAATGAATAATCAGTCACTGATTATAGTGAACGAAGCGGGTCTATTACTTTGGATATATTTATTTACTTTGGAGATGTTTAAAGGTATTTGTTGATGTTATATGTCATGTCTCTGATGCTTCCGGACTCAGCAGTCCCGAACACGTAGGTAAACAAATTCCAACACGTCGCTCCCCGTTTGATGTCATGCCGACTGCGCTGCTGTTGTTTGTGTTTTCAACTTTTACCTATTTGATTTGTATCCGAGCTTGCGCTTTTCGTTTTCACCTCCTTCGCCTTCACCTTTCAGTATCATATTTCATGTTATACCAGCCGGAAAGCCGCCTACCGCTCTATTTCTTGCTCAACGCCGCATGTGCAGGAGGAAAGCCGCCTGGGTATTTGTGCTTCCTGTATTGTCACAGGAAGAGTGCCTCTGTCCAGTAATTGAACAAATGCCTGTTTTCGATAAGACTTGGTTTATTTCCTGAATCCGTAGAACCAGTTTCTGGATCAGTAGTTAAACTACACAAAGGCGTAGGAACAGAGGGACAGGGCCATGACCCTTCACTTTTGACGTTTTTTTTGTTGCTAAAATGTGTTCTGATACTAAGAGAGAAAAGTTGCTGATGGCAAAAGGTTAGCCAAGACGAGAAGAGCCCAAATCTGCAAAGAAATCTTCCACAGGCAGTGGCGGCGCCACCATAGGGGCAGGGGTGGCAAACTACCAACCCTGCCGTGACCCAGGGGTGGCATTGCCACCTCTAAAATTTAGGTCACCGTCAAAATTGTACCGATGCTGTTTTGCCAAAATTGTAGATTCCGAACGCTGTGAACAATATGGAACTGTAGTTTCCTTCGTCGACCAGTGCAAATTTTAGTAACGTTAGCATATATTGTTATTCAAACTATTATATCTAGTCATGATCATAATACTAGCCAATTTGACCGGATCTATCTCTGTATAGGGTAATTCAATTTGACTTATCTAGCCGAGAGCACGCCAATGCAACAGCTGTGCTGCTGCCACTGAGCGAGGCAGACAGGTGGCAGCAACGGGCAGAACAGGGCCGAGCAGGGCGGGACAGGGCAAGGAACCATGACGGGACAAAGGCGGAGCAGAGGGGAAGGTTAGGGCAGAGCAGAGCAGACTGGGCAGAGCTGGGCAGAGCTGGCAGAGTGGGAAGAGCCAGGAAGAGCCGGGACCAGAGCTGCGGCAGAGCTGGCAGAGCCGGACAGAGCCGGACAGAGCTGGGCAGAGCTGGGCAGAGCTGGGCAGAGCAGAGCATGGCAGACACGTATTTTGTTATATACTAACCACTGCACAACCGGGGTTTGAGCCAACGAGACTGTCGCGACTCGGGAGGGTGGTGTGGGGGGGATAGCAACCCCCTGATATCTTAAAGGGAATGTTTCACCTCTCTGAAAGTTGTCCAATGTACGCCGCTTGTGGTGCAAAATATGAAGGTAATTTTGGCTGCCCGAACACGATTCTGACAATTTGTTTCTTCACAACAGTGCTCATTTAATAAAAAAAAACTAAGTTTTAGTATTTGGGGCTGATGACTCATATGAAGGAAATTTTTGAAATAGAGAAAACCTTCACGCTGCAATATGCTATGACTGTGGTTATGGCAATGCATAGCCAAATGTAAAACAAGTTCTACTATTCATCAACATTGATTAAAGAGAGATAACCGGACATCGGCTTTAAGCGGCTATTTCCAATACACTAGGGTTATTTTTTACAGATGTCAAACCCAAATCAAATTTACTTTCGATTGGACCTCTGTGGGTGTTTTACTTCTTACACAAAATAATTTCAAGCAAATCAGGCCCAAAAATGCCATCTCAAACCTCAAACTTAATTTTTAATGTAAACATTTCCCTTAAAACCCGCGCACTGCAGGGGTTTGATTTCCGCCCTTTCAGGTTTTTCACGAGTAGCGGGAAAAAACGGCGGCGGCGCAACGCCGCCCAAATTTCTCACACCTGTTTGGTAATCAATTACCACACTTTTTGATTTTTTGAGTGGAGGGTTCATCTCAGTCAGGTCCACCAAATCCATGTCAAGTGACCATTACCTTCAAAAATGTTGTGTTTGTTGCCAAAAGCCACAGTCTTTTCCCGAATGGCTGTGAAACTTGCAGGGATTTCATAAGAGAATACCAATACCTACATTCGTTTTATCTCGGATTTTTGGTATCTGGTGACCAAAGGTCAGGTCAATTTCCTACCTCTCCATTATAGTGAATGGGAAAAAAATAAAACAAATGCTTCTTTCAGAATATATGCATTGGATCAGGCTAATTCTTTCAGAATTATGCTATTTCAGCTCATTCTAGATGATCAAGGTGCCAATTGTTGCTCAGTGATTTCTACAAAGGTTATCTGAGGTCATCAGAATGATTTGCTTAATAACTATTGATGAAAAGAGGATAGAGGACTAGTAGTAACACCACTGTGTTGGTCTCGTCTTGCCGCGTTGCCCAAATACTCAACCTGACCTACATGGGTCACCAAATGACCCTTGACCTGAGGTCAAAATTTTGAAGGTCTGACCTTTACCAGGTACATTTTTATATTTGTTGAAGCGCCTCAATGGAGAGAAACATCGATGGCGTCAAAATGTTTCCCTATCTTTGTTAGGTGAAAATGTGTATTCACGGAAAAACTGTTAAGCGTAAAAAATAGTTCTTTTTGACCTTTCATGACCTCTGGAGCCTGAACTGATTTTGATCTGAGCGTCAATTTTTGAGGGACATTTATTGCGAATTGAAAAATTTAATAAGCCATCGATTGCTTCTTTGATCAGTTTGCTCCTGCTATCATAGTTCGGATATCGGGGGTTCTGGAAAAAAAGGTCCTAAAGCCCGGAAAAATCTGACTTTTTGGTGATCCACTGGTGAGCCTCAATTGTGACTGATCCAAGAAATACTGAAATACTTTCGAAAGGAAGCTTGTTGGAGCTATCTTAATGCGTTTTTGCTTGTCGCTACGCAGGGCACGTAGCCAGGATTTGTTCAGGGGGGGGGGGGTTAACGTCGGAAAAATCCATTTTGCTCCTAGATTATCATTTATCTAGTGTGAATCGCATTGCTCCTCAGCCAATGTTGCTGGACCGGGGGGGGGGGGCGGGTAGGTCGGGTTTTCAGAGAATTCTTCTATCTAGTGTGATTAGTTCGCTCTATGGGGGGGGGCATGCCCCGTGGCCCCCTGGCTACTCCTGTCGCTACGTTTTCGTAGGTTTTCGAGATATCACGGGTGGGACGGGAAATCACCCTCCCTCTCCGCAGTTCGTGTTCGGCGCGAACCCCCTGCAGTGCGCGGGTTAAAACACGGTGTTAGCGATTAAGCGAAAAAAAGCTTCACTTGCCCCCCCCCACACTTTTCGTGACGTTCCTACGTTCTTGAAGGCCACGTCGAAATGAGTTATTTTGATAATGAAAATGATCCGCTCTCGTTTATTTTACTTGACGTTCCAGGTGATTTTTTAACCACTTGTGAAGTCGCCGGTTGGGAATATTTATCCCGCGAGTTTCCGACATTTGTTATGTCGCTGTCTGGGAGCTCGTGGGATCCCGTCCAAGTTTACACCCAGTCTATCACCGGAAGTTTCTTCAAGCTTGGATGCCTACCCTGTCGCAGTCGCACTATTGATGTTGGATGCTGGAAACGATTGGGTTAGCAAGTTCCGCCTCTCGAGACATCTCAAGACTTGATCAGAATCTTAAACAAATGCTGCGCGTCAGGGGACTCTAGAACCACCTCCGGACCCAAGCCAACTGATAGTGGCGTCGCCTCCTTCAGAGTCCATCTGCCGTGATCTACGGCGTGTACTCAGCGGGGGGGGGGGGGGGGGGTCGATGCGCGATATGACCGGGGTCGATGTGGGCCGCGGCCGGCTCCCATCGATCGGCCCTGTCGCCAGCGACGCGCCGCCGCCGCCGCCGCCGCCGCCGCCGCCGCCGGCAGTGTCCCCGCTCGCGCCCCTCCATCCCACACAAACAGACCCGCGCCCGGCGCCCCGGCGGCGGCCCGCCGTAGCGTCTCGCGCGCTTTCCATTTCGGTGGGGTGCGGGTGTCGCACTCGCGGTGGAGGCTGCGCGGCGGACGGGGTTACGGGAGCAGCGGCAGGGCGCTGTGTGAATCGCTCGCTCCCACACCCGCGGCGGAGCGGCGGCACCGCGGACGGGGTCGTGTTTTCGTGTGTGTGTGTACGTGGTGTACGTGGCGGAGGTGGTGATGGACCGTGGGTGGATCACGTGCGTCCGGTCACGGCTCTGGCGGCTGTGAGTGCTCGTCCCGACTCGTATCGTCTAATGGTGGTTGAGGGCGTGGTGCAGAACAATATGGTGCGGTGCAGGGCGGAGTGACGATTTTAACGACTCGCCCCGGCTGGTCCCGACTCGTCCCGGTTAGTGGCGGCTGTGTCGGTCGCGGTGCGGTGTGGTGCAGGCACAGTGAGGTACAGTGAGGCGACGGTGCGGGCCGGTGGTGACTGACGTCTGCTCGGTGCATGTCGCACCTGACACGCGTGTGGACGACGACACCTGTGGTATCCTGAGTGCTGCGGCCGGCGTGCTGTGCGCGTGAACTTGACAGGTGCGTCGAGGCAGCTTCCTACCGCCAGGTATGTCTGTCGGTGATGGGAACACACATCGCCCGTGTTCCGTAATGGACATGCCCGTGCTTTCGTCAACCCAGGTCTCGTAACGATATTGTACGACAGTCGCTGCGCTGAGCTGTGGCGCCTGTGACCGTATGGGACCGCCTGTGGGCACCTATGACCGCCTGTGGGCACCTGTGACCGCCTGTGGGCATATGTGAACTTTTTATCGGGAAGGCGAGGCTGTCTCCGTGGTCCGCGATTGGTAACCGTCTGTGACCGTCAATGAGCTTCTGGGCAGCACTGTGAGATCGTGTCCGTCGCTCTTGGCTGGCGACCGCCTGTGACCGCTTGTGGGCGTCTGTCTGCGCTTCTGGTCGGCCGTGTGGGACTGTGCCGGTGTCCTGTGGCTGCTGGTGACTGTCAGGGCTGTCTGCAGGCCTGCGACCACCCGGCTCCGGATCCCGCTCTGTGTCGCCCAGCCTTAGCGAGGTCAGTTCGGCTTCGTCGGCCGGCTCTGCCGCCTCGCGCGGTTCGATGCACTCGCGGGACTCTGCGAAACTGGCGGCCAAGAGCCGCGCCGGCTCCATCCCGTCACTCGGTGAGTACTGACCTGCTGACCGCTGACCGCTGAACCGCTGGACCGCTGGACCGTGAACCGCTGACCGCTGGACCGCTTGACCGCTTGACCGCTGACCGCTGACCGCGCTGACCGCTGACCGCTGACCCGCTGGCCGCCGACCGCCGACTGCCGGACTGCGGACTGCCGATCTGGACTGCTGACTGCTGACTACTGACCGTCTCCTGCTGACTGCTGACTGCTGACTGCTGATTGCTGACTGCTGACTGCTGACTGCTGAAGTCTCTCGGCCGGTTCCCCGTCTTGCCCCGGCTGGTCTCCGAAGACCAGACCCTGGTAATTTCCCCAGCCAATCTCTTGCAAACGCGCCTTATTCTGTTCTCCGTCTGCTTCCCAGATAAGTCTGCCCAGGTAGATGATCGCCTGACTGATCTTCCCAGATTGTTCATTGCTGTCTTCGTGGATTAAATTGACACCCCTTCAGGCCGCTACAGTCTTATGGTTAGGAGCAGAGCTCACGCAGACCTATATTGTTGATTGTTTCTCGTGATGGGCGGGGCCGGAGAATGAGAGAGGAAACCTGTGGTCGACCATCCATCGCCCGCTGAGAAAGCCGGCCACGCGGAGGGTAAACAGATGTGACTGTGTTGTGGTGGTGTCTGTGCCGGAATTAAACTGGTCCCGCAGTGGGCCGGCTGTTCGTCACTGGGAGCAGCGGGCCGCAGCGTGCGGTGAGAGAGCAGCTGCTCCAGCTGGGTATTCATAGCGCCCCCTGCCCTTGACTCGGTTCAGCCTGGGACAGTACGCCGCGTAACGCTGTGCCGTGTGTACGGGGATGAGTGAATGCTTGGCCGCCCACCGCCCGCTCATGCGAGGCGCGAGGCGCGGTGAACCCACGGCCTTGGCTGCATTCCAAGGGTCGCGACCGGCAATGGCGCCCACTTGGCTCAATTGGCGGCCGGCATCTTGTCGCGACAAACACGGGTATGTGTACAGGAATGACGGACTGTAGCGCCGGAAAACACCGTGGTAAATTACCCGGGACGTAGCGGCACGCTATTGCCGAGTGTATACATGTGCAATCATGGGGCATTAGTCCTGGCGCAACGCGCTTATGCAAACGTCCGCGCTTAATGATTAAGCTTACTGCTTTCACAACTCAGTTTATGTCACATTTCACCTCACATTTCAGCCTAAATGTCAACTATGTAGACCTTTGTTAACGTTTACGTTTGCTAAAACCCACCCTTGTGCGTTTCATATTGAATCGAATCAAACGCGATCGCTTGTGCAAAATCACTCCTCCTGTTGCATATCACGCAGTTTGAAACCGACGCACACGGTGATCACGAACGCACCGAGCGCCAGTCACCAACAGTCCCACGCCCATATCGCACGTGGCCACTCACGCGTGCGTCGGCTACCGACCCGACCTTGCTCCCGTGTAGACTACACTTCACTTTCGCCGCGGCGCCGCCGCGCGGGGCGAGGTATGCCATTGATCACGGTGGCTGGGCGCCAGGCTGGCCCTTTGGGACTGGTGCCGGTATATGGCGATGTTTTGGAAACTCGACTAATTAGTTGAAATGGTCTCTCCTCCCGTGCGGCTGGCAGCATCAGAGAAGGCCGGTAAGTTGGCTGAGATGGACGATGGTCTCAGAGGGCACGTCCAAGGTTCACGTGCTCGTCTGTTATAGTGGAGTCGTCTCCCGCTTTGGAGCATGCGGTGCCGTAGGTGTAACTTGTTAATTAGTGAAAGCTCGGGAGGCTGCGCTCGATGATGATGGGGTCTAGTTAATCCAGTTTAATTCATTTTACGGATGAATTATTTGCTATGGCGGTACTATTATTTGCTATTTGCTATATTATTTGCTATAGCGGTGCTTTTGTCATGCGCATGTGTCTTAGATCAATTTAAAACGGAATTATTTCTCTCAAGTTATACAACACGAGCAGTGCTCTTTGCGCTTACGTCTTGGACGTTGTGCTACAAAACTACTTCGGTGCTGTATGCATAACACCAAGTTTAGAGAATACTGGACAATCCATTTTTTTCTCCCATTTATCCGACAATGTTTTGGAACATCCGTGCTAAGACGTTGGATGTTTGGGTCACTGCCTCCCCACCTGCTTCGCTTTCTGCCACACAGCTGATCAACAAGTCTAATCATGCTGAAAAGCATACGTGTGTGCACTCTTCATCACGACTGTTTATATTTCAGATTTTTGTAGCTGTAGTTGCCACGTCTTCACGCCTGTTCTATTTCCCTTCTACTCCGCTGTTTGTCTTCTGTGCTTCTGTTAACCGGCTGTTAAAGGTGCCCACTTCACGCTGCTTTCAGTGTCTACCCGCGCGTCCGTCCCTGCCCGGCGGAAATACCCACAAGGTACTGAGTATCCACGGTCCTGACACACACTGCGGGCCCGGTTGCCAGCGGTGCTGCGCTGGTTTTCTGGACGGAATGTCTTTAGTGCAACGCAGGAACTCCCGTCGGGCCCGGATGAAGAGCGTGGGGGGGGGGGGGGGAGGCCGGGGTGTCAGGTGGATCGCGGGTAAGCCTGAGTTCATCTGGGAAATCGGGAAATTGATCAGGTGAACGAGAACTTTAGGGAGTGTAGCCAGGGGTGTCATTTTCTGAAAATTATTGGGGGGTAATGCTTACTTTATAGATTCTAAATCCATTCTTACCGTGCAACGCCATAGGCCTAATGTTTAAATTTTAAACTTGTGTGAGGGGGGGGGTGGCAAAAGTATGCGAATTGATACCGGTGGGTGTAGCCTGGGCAATTGCCGGGCGGATGCTGGAAAGAGACTGCTTATCTTTTTTTAAAGAGATTACTTTAATGGACGCAAACATGTCAACTTGGCTAATCGGAACTTGGGACATTCCGAAAGGGCGTTGCATTGCCTTTCCCCACCTACACACAGTGATGTTGGCATGATTTGCAGGAACTTATTGCGCCCCGAATTCCTCGCTAGCATTTTTTGCATGATATCAGCGCTCTAACCAGCGATGCACGCAGCGATGCACGCAGCGATGCACGCTCTCTCATGATGCACGCGCGTGTAATGGTTATTGCACGAGGATGACGCTGCACGCCATTACCGCCCACGGATGAGTGTGCTCATGACAGGGCGCATGACAGGGCGGTGCCAGCGGCTACGTAAGTAGGTCGCTGTGGCCAGGAGCGTGGATGCCCGCAGGTGATTCGCTGTCAGCTCCCGCTGCCGGATTTGTGCCGGATCATGATCCAATTTTTGTGGGGATGATTAGGACATGTTGCGTGTCGGCATGTGGGGGGTCATTGGGACAAGCCGCTTACGCTGTTCCATGGTAGTGGGTATTGGGTGTATGTGATTAGGGGGATCTGGGGGTGAGCTCGGATTAAGGATACGGAGATTAACTCTCCGGAACTGCACTACGCGTTTGAAATAACAGTGCGCGGTAGATATACTGTCTAACGTCCTCTGGTTCCTTGGATTCCCATTCCTGTTAGGATCGAGATCGCAGTCTAACATCACGCCGTTCCTTGAATTCCCACTTAGTATCTGGATCGCGGTCACCGATGTCATTGCCCTTGGTGCGTTGTCGGTCGGATCGCGTGGGAAAGCAGAGGGTGTCCCTGCGGCGCCGGCGGCTCGTGACAGGGCAATGGGCAGAGCTGTCGGACCGGGCGACGGGCACACGGGCCGGGCCGGAAACGCTGCCGTCTGTTCTGTCCGTCCAGCCGTGTGTCTGTACAGAGGGCGCTACGCTCTGCGGTTAGGCTCTCCGAAACAACTGAAAGATGGGGTGAACGAGGGCCCTACTTCAAATTGCCTTTTAGCATATTTTATTTTATTTTATTATTGCTTAACAATGGTTTATAATTTTGAAAGTTTCAGAGCTTAAATTACTTATAAGTCTCAAACTTATGTATAAAAATTTACTGGTTTTGTTCTATCACAATTCACAAGTAATTTAAATACAAAACCCACTGCTTGATTAAGTATAGTACCCTACTATGTCTCCATTATTTTCGATTTATGATTGTCATCCGCATGTGGAAACGCTGATCAGGACCGGACATATGCCGCGTCACTGAATCGGGCTTTTATCTCCGAAGTCTGATCTCCCGGGCACCATCACACGTCCTCCCACGGTCCCATCCCTCTACACCGGACATGCTAGGGTGGGTCGCATGATGACCGGAATCCATGTGGAAATGTCGGGATCAGACCGGTGACTAACCTGGCGTCCGGGTCTGCATTCTTCAGTGCGTTACGACAGGCGTGGTGGCTGGTCGCGAGCTGTAACCGGTATTGTTGCCCCCGGCACCTTCCAGGGAAGTTACTCACGCATCCTTTTCGCGTGTCTGCTGTTTCTTTTGTCACGTGATTACTGCGATATTGGCAGCTTATTATCTCGCTGATAATGTGTGCATTTATGACATAAAGCTGTCTTACAGGACAGGTGTGTACTAACCATACGAGCGTAACTGCTTTGAATGGGATTACATTGGCTCATTACTCAGGAACCTAACTCCTGTGTTGAATTACTGTTAATTGAGTTAACTTATATTGAGATCATGGCTGGTCACTACACAGTTCGCTGGGTGACCTGACCGTGTTTGACCTCTGACCTCTGACCTCTGACCCGTGTTTCTGTCGCAGGCTCCGCCCCCACTACCTCTCGTAGCGGCAGCAAGCAGCCGTCCGCCGCCTCGAGGACAGTTCCGACGGCGGCCGCCAGGGCGGCGCTGGAGGCGCCCTCACGACGCAACCCGCCGCTCTCCAACAAAACCAACATCGCCAACAACCACGGCACGGGTACGGCCCTCGGAGGCATCACCACTGACGGCTGATACTGTTTTGGAGCTGTTCATGGGTACATTACATGGCAGACGTGGATCCAAACGGGACATGACCATCAAGACGACTAAAATAACCCGAAAACCAAGGGCGCCGGAACCTTCCGAAAGTTGGGGGACGGGGCATTTTGAAGTCGATTCTCTTCCATGGAAAAGGCGTCATGTTAAAATCCGATTTTTGGAGGGAGGGACGCGTCCTCCCGTCTCCGACGCCCATGCTGAAAACCGATATATTTCGAGATTTCAAAGAACCTCTGAGGCTCAGAGGTTCTCTGAGGCTCAGAGTTCTGAGCAACAGTTTCGTAGGGAAGTTGACTTTGCATAAGTTCTTCATGGGCAATCAAGCTAACTTCAGATACCTAGCTTCACTGAAATATTGAACTTAGGTGCCTGATACTGGATAGATAGCCAATACAAAATGCGTATCCGGGTCTATAACCTGGCTGTGATGAGCGGCCATTCCGAACGTTTGTAACCATCCAGCGCACAAGCCGATCACCTCCACTACACAACTCCTTATGCAGGCCGGCAGGGCATGCTCGCCCTATCGGAGCTGCCGGCTGTCCGCATTCAACGAGTCGCTGCGCTCCGGGACATCCGGCAATTGTGCGTTAAATTGGTTCAGATTGTTGGCAACGGCGCGCCAGCTATGCTGGTTCTGTGCCGAATTTCCGGCGGTGTTTCGTGGGCCTGTGGTGTCACTGTGCCTAGTGTGGATAAAATAGGGGGCGTCCGGGGGCCATGGGGAAGAGAACTGGGGTTACGTCCATCGGCACGAAACCACAAAACATCACCGCCCGGGGTCATTTCCTTGCATCTTGGGATCGTGCCGTCACAGGGTGCCAGTGTGGAGGGCGATGTTCTGTTCTTGTTTGGCCGTTCATTGATACATGCGGTGACGAATGCACGAGTGATAGGTGCTGAGACTGCGGGCATGGATCGCGAAGGTGGTGATATGTTGTATTGCGTCTGATGCCAGTATGATGCACGGTGTAGTGCCGCCGATGGCTGTATTTGCCTATGTCGAATCACTTCCCTCGCCTAGGGATCTATTACGATCTATTAGGGTCCATCTGTTAAGGTCCATTACGGTCCATTAGGGTTCATTAGGGTCTGGGACTCAGCACTTTGCGTTGGTGTGTCATTTTATAGGAAGGTGTTAGCTGATTATTTCTCATCAGAGCCATTGGCTTCCTTGTCTGCCGCCAGCATCAATCTTCATCTTGCCCTCGTGAAGGACATGTTGATATTTGAACTGCCTAAGTATTCAGATGCATAGGCACATGTTGCATACCATATGCAATATGCATGACAAATTTCTCTGAATGGTTGATATAAATAAGAATAAATTGGTTGCTATAACAAGTTAAAAGATTCTAGATGCATATCTTTCCTTGTTTTCCCGACACTGTCCACGCCAATTTGTATTGTTCAGTGCTAAAGCTGGGAACGTGCTGGAAATTTGAACGGCCTTCGGTCTCATAATTATGTCTGGTTTCTTTCCATTCTCAGGGACGAAAACGACGAAACCTTCGACGAGACCACCAGCTGGTGGAAGATCTCAGAATAAAGTACAAAGCAAGACATCTACCAAAGGTAGGTCCCAACGACAGATTTGCGTAGATTGTGTGTGTGAGTGACATTGTTTACTCAATGCTCAGCTTAGGTTATCGATTATGTAAACACCAACAGTGCTTCCGATTCTACCCTTGGTCTAACGTTTCTTTTATAATAGATGACCTGTGAGACGCTTTCGTCAAGCACCCGACTGAGAGGAGACGTGCTTGCATGATGCAGTGGGTTCCCTCACGCTCGACGTGCGCGCCACCTGTCGACCGAATCATGTAGTTTCTTAGTTGCGCGTAAATCCGCCAGATGACGCGAGTGGGCCATCAGTTGGTCCTGTGTCCAAACTCGATACGAATTCAGACAAACTTTATTTTGCAATTGCATTCTATTGTACACGCTAACGATTTTCATAATGGACAACAACTGAGTTAAAGTTGAACAAGCTCACATGGACGTTTTTGGAAATTCGTTACTTACTTTTTCAAATCATTGATCTATTTTCACGATTCCCTTCCTAAATCTGAAAAAAAAATCACGGAGGGCTTCCCCTTGAAAGAAAATCGTCTTGGGCTTACAAAATACTCAATCGCTTAACGGAAGATTCCTTTGAAACTTCACTATTCGCTGCTCTACTGGCATCCGGTAACATCAGTGGATCGGACCGCTGCTGAGGTTTGACCTGCGTCTGATCAGAACTCCACACATCTGTTCGCGCTGCTGGTCGAGAGTCGGCAGACCTCAGTCCATTATTAGCGCTGACGTGCGCTCACAGGAAGTTTGTCGGAACCCACGCGTGTTGCGCTTGGCCCAGGACGTATTTTCGCTGCACTTGATGGTACGAGCGGTGGTTTGATTAGACGGAAACCACAACTAAACTCGGGATGTATTTTAGGATGCGCTTAGAAACCTGAAAGGGTTCTTGATGTTTCGATCGTTTTCTGGAGCTTTGCCGATCTGCCGGTATGATAAACGGCTTCCATGATTTACAGTCCTGCAGATTTATGCATGCCATATGGCTGCAAGTTTGTAACGACCTCATCAACTTTGGCTTCTTTCACATTAGTTCGGTAACGATATTTTTCGTCCGTATATATAGTAGAAAAACAAGCACCTCTCGCTAAGTTCAATGGCGCGAGTCGTTTAGTCGTGCCATAGCAAACTATCGCTATACAAATATGGAACAGGACACTTCGTGAAGCCTGTACTTACGATAATTATTACTTAGTACTAATTAGAAACGATGGATATAAGGGCACTGTTTCGTCTTATCCGTGGAACCGTCATCAGATTGAGAGTTCGGACATTAGTATAGCTAATTGGCATTGTTGTTTCTCACGTGGCTTGCGTACGAATCTCTTAAGAATGGGTCCGATCGACATGATGGGTAGATATGAACAATAACACCTCCTGACCACTTCATCAGCTAACAAGTTTTTTGTTACGCCACGAGTCGATTCATATTCAGTCCGGTGGTAGTCGGCGAACTTCAAAGACCCGTCTTACGGTAGTTCTCAGACATGAAACTGACCATCAAAGTTAAGCGGATCGCCTTGTCCAGCACCGTGAAATTTCTCCAGAACTATTACGTCGAAACTGATCAACGAACCGCACTCTTCCTGTGAGAACGATGAAATCTGTGCTCATGCCTCAATATCAACTTGTCATATCCGGTATGCTGCTGGTGGTTCCTGTAATGAGTGCAGCAGCGCTCTGGTCAGTGTCACGAACTGCACGGAGGTTTGTTCGCTGATGGTTCCGTGGTTAGAACGTCTTCGGCGGTCGGGACGTTCATCTCGTGTACAACTGATCGCTGTTCGTCTGGCGTCGGTACAGACGCGTCTATACGCCATTTGTCACGCTGAACCTTTCCAACCACTCGGAGAGAAAAACAAATAACACAACCACAGCAGAGCTTCGCCCCACTATTGTCGCCACGGGCTGACGACCATGTCCGTCAGTCCGTCAGTCCGTCAGTCCGTCAGTCCGTCAGTCCAGTGTTCGGGACTCAGACAGCCCCGGCGGCCTCGGAGGACGTGCTGTGCTGGTCCTGTCTCTGAGGGCCTGAGAGCGTGGCTTGCCGGTACGTTTAGCACCCCGCCGCGAGCCGGCAGGGGTCGTCCCGCACTCCTACCGCCACGGCTGTCACTTTCTAACGGAGTGGTGTGTTTCTCGGGCGGTCGGACTGGACTGGCCGGGACGGCGCCGACCACTCTCACTATCTCCGGGCAGGGTCGAGCCTTCGCTGGCGTGAGGCATGCCCGTCTTCTGAGGGTTCCGGTGACCTGAGTGACCCGAGTGACCCGAGGCGACTGAGTTGACCTCTGCCGGTGGTAATTTGTTTACCATGTTGTAGTTGGTTTTGTGCCTGACCTCACGACGAAACCGATTGGACTTGACCAGACGGCAGACCCCGACAGTTGCTCTCTCGCCACCTATGATGCTAGTCTGACCTCAACTTGACCTGATGTTACTTGGGTCATCTGAGACGGCCTGGCTTGACAGGAACCTTTCCTTTTCTCTTTTTTCTTCTGATCCCACTTAACATAATCGGCTATGCCTGATCTAAATCAACTCCGTTTACTAGATCTTGTTTGGGTTGTTGAAGGCTGTGTTCCGACCGTCACATTTCCGGCGGGAATCCCTGGAATCCTCGGCGGGCATTTTACACTTCTGCAGTTTGGTAATGTACTTACACATTGGTATTCCTGTTAACTCTTTGCTACGGGAATCGGTAGAAAGCACTCTTCTACCGATTCCCCGGAATCCCCGCGGGAATCGACTGGTCAGAACACAGCCTAAAGCTTCCACTTAAGTTCCGGTGAATGATCAAATACAGTTTTGCTGTTTATGGGTCGAATCGTGGATTCCTTGGCGATGATGTGCTGACGATGCCGACGTCAACCTTCTGACTCATCCTTCCGAGTCTCTTCCATCACGCCAGGCACTGATAGTGATCATGTCCTCCGGGCTGCTGTTGGAGCCGAGGACTGAGCTCATCATCACCTCCATCTGCATGATGTTTATGTAGCGCTGCAGTAGTCCTCGGCCCGACCGACTCGATGAAACGCCTTGGTCGGGACCGCCTGGAGCGATGAGGTCATTTTTACGCGACTGTGCATGTGATTTGTCTTGTCTGAACTCGGCGCATGTCGCGCGCACGTCCGGACGACGCCGGATGACGGATGGAAACACTCACCGCAATTGATTTCCCCGTTTTTGCCGAGCTGTTGATGCCGCCAAAAAGACGCGCTGGTGACCGACGCGTTTTTATTAGCGAGGCAGACCACAAAAACCTTGCTCATCTCCGCCTCTGGTCGTCGTCAGCGGGGAGCGCCATTAAATCGACCTACTCTGGCGACTTGATGTTTGCCGACGCCGTGACGTGCGGGTTGTTCGGACCATGTGCGGTGACATACGCGTCTCATTAGTTCCAATTCGGCCGCCTTGTCGGCGTCGGGGCTCAGTTGGCGCCATTTAGGCCGCTCCCGGCGCTAACTGTGACAAATGACGTGCGTGGCGCGGCCGCGACAATCGCGGCAGTGTCTCCGACGTCGAGAGGACACCATGACATGACACGACACTCGGCGGGTGTTCGTCCTTGGCTGTGACCCTCCCGTGCCCGCCTCCGGCTCCGTGAGCGGAACTAATCAGTGTGTATGGAAACATGACGCCGATTCTATCGCCGCGTGTGGGCGACCGGTACGCGGGGGAGGACACGTGGCTAGCCACTTGAGGCTCTTGTGCCGGGCCGAGCCGCCGCCGCCGCCGCCGCCCGCTCGCTGGCTGCTGTTGGCCAGGCCTGGCGTTTCTGTGGTGACCTTTGAAGTGTTGTCGGAGGGGGGGGGGGGGCGCCCCGGGCGCCGTCACGTAACCGGGTCAGGGCGCTTCGCTGAGGCCGAGCTGGCGCCCTGACCTGCAGGCAGGTGGAGCTGGCGTGCTGTCATACAGCACACATTGCACTCCCATCGAACTAGCTGGGAGGGACCGACACACTAACGCACAACGCTAACCTGCTACTCTGTATTAGTGTATTAGAGTGTATGGCTACTGCACTTTGTTCTCCAGACTGGGTCTTTCATCAGGGTTCCTTCATCAGAGTCCTCCGGAGTCATCAGGGCTTTTGCCTTCATGTGGATCTGATTGCAGTCGACTTTTTATTATTAATCGTTGTAGTGGTAATCGATATATATATTATCGATTCATATGGTAATTCAGATCGTACTGTGGACACGCCCGTCCGATCCAGAGCTCCTGCAGCGGGTGGGGGGAGGGGGGAGCAACTTCCGCAGTTGCTATGGTCACCAAGGTCCGGGTTATTTTTCCTCTAGCGTATGTTTGACGGTGGGTTATGAAATGGCCATGTATGCATTCAAACCGCATTGCTGAGAGCTTTATATTTATATATTGACACATTGGCTCACCTTATCCATGGGCTGCTTTTCAGAAAAAAATCCCGCAAAACGCTAAAAGCGGATTTTTGCTAAAAAGCAGCCGATGGATAAGGTGAGCCAATGCGTCAATATATCAATTTCAAGCTATCAGTATTCAGCAATGCAGTTTGAATGCATATATGGTCGTTTCTTAATTCGCCGTCAAACATACGCTAGAGGAGAAAGAAGCAGACCTCAGTGTGTACCATAGCACCTGCGATGTATGTAGGTGTACCTACTTTTACTGCAGTGTATAGCTTATGGCGGTGGGATGAGGCGAGTTACCTGTGCTGGGTCTCACTAGCTGGCCTGTGCTGGGCCTCATTAGCTGGCTCGTGCTGGGGTCTCGTTAGCTGGCCTGTGCTGGGGTCTCACTCAGCTGGCCTGTGCTGGGTCTCATCAGCTGTCCTGTGCTGGGGTGGGTCTCACTAGCTGGCCTGTGCTGGGTCTCACTAGCTGGCCTGTGCTGGGTCTCACTAGCTGGCCTCGTGCTGGGTCCTCACTAGCTGGCCTGTGCTGGGTCTCACTTAGCTTGGCCTGTGCTGGGTCTCACTA
>VOPJ01000616.1:0-13870 GCA_014673585.1 Semibalanus balanoides
TCTCTCTCTCTCTCTCTCTCTCTCTCTCTCTCTCTCTCTCTCTCTCTCTCGCTCTCTCGCTCTCGCTCGCTCCAGCCTTTGCTCGGCTAGACCTGAGTTAAAGCCCCTGAACATTTTTTAGAAACGTTCTCTGTAACAGCATGATAATAGTCTGACTTATGTTTGGAGACCATCGAGTGTAATAAACGAAATAGTGCTCGGGATCAATAATTTGTAGCTCAAAGTTAAATACAAATGACAGCGATATATGTACACGGGATTATAATATATTGTCCGTGATGTTAGCGACTTACTCAGCGACGGATTCAGATTTCGCCCAAACCTCGGCTCTCACGTTAGCTGTGGCACGCTGATCACAATTGTGACCCTCATTTTGCTGTTGTCATCTTCAAGGTCAAATTTAATGTCAACGAATGGGGTACCGCATCATGGCCCGAATTTATTGCCGAATACATACCGAAAATGTATCAGATGATAGACAGGGTCCATATCTTACATCCGTTACCGTGACCGGACCAGTGACCTGTGACCTTGGGGTGACATTCGAGGTCAAAACACCGTTAGATATACACCCTGTTTATCATCAGGGACCACTTTGAAAACGATACGGCAATAAATTCGGGATCTTATGCGGTACCGCCTCCTTTGATATATAATTTGACCTCCAATATCAAAGGTCACAAGTCAGGTCACGGGGACGGACGTTAGATAAGGGGCCTGTATATCATCTGGGACCACTTTATGAAGGATCCTACAATAAATTCGGGACATTATGCGGTACCCCGTCTATTGACCTCGAAGTCATACACATTGCGCCCATTACCGCACCTACTCTTGAGAATAATAATGGCGTAAATGGCCCGCGCCTGCCCATTTTGACATGTGAAAAGTATATTTTGCACTAAAAGGGTTCGTTATGGCGTCTTCAAGGTTAAAAAGGACGATCAAAGCTTGAGGGGGCCTACTAAGGCCTGCATGGGCTCACCAAGGCCCAGGGGGAGGCACGCAGGGACGTAGCCAAGGCCAGGGGCGGATCCAGCCCCTCGGTTTGGGGGGGTAACTTTTTCCGGCAAAATGGTACCCCCATTTTTTCTCACGGATTTGGGCTTTTCACCTTATTTGGCATTAGAGATTTAAAAAAAAATGATTTTTTTTGACGTGCCCCGAGCAAAATCCTGGCTACGTGCCTGGAGGCACTTTGCTTCTTTGCGTTTTCGATTTGTAGCCACCGTTCCTTCACATCAGCGAAGCATTAATGGGCTAAACATGATTAAAATAAGTACAAATTGGTTCATATTCCTCTGGTAAGCAATATTTGAGGTATAATTGGGTCAGATATATTTACCTATTAGTTATTACAATAGGACTGCAAAATGGATCATGCAATTGTATTTGACCGTCGGATACATTTGCATTATCCATTTTGCTGTCATACTGTGATAGGTATGTTAATGGTTGTGCATTTAGCGCATTTCAGCGTTGTTTCGGTATTATCTTGCATGGTGCCGGCATCCGGACAAATATGGAGCCGTCGACAATCGACATGCGCCGACATGACGTCACACGTGCTGCTGCTCACCCTCGGGCAGCAGAACGAGACGTTCTGCATGCAGGTCGTCAGGAAGAGGAACAGCTCGGCGCGCGCCATGGGCTCCGGCAAGGTACTGCCGTTTTCCGACCGTTATTGTTGTTCTTACTTCTTGCTCGGTCGGAACTGGCCGTCGGCGTCCAGAAATCTCTTCTGGCGGAACTGCAGCGGCTTGGGGAAAAGCCCGGCGCTGCGGTGCTCTACACCAACTTGGGGAGGGCAAAAAACATACCGCCTAGGCCCACCGGCTTTTCGCTTGAAAGGGGCAATTGCCCTCCTTACCCTGGATCCGTCTGAGGAAAGTGAGACTTTTCTAATAGTAGTCTGATCATGTCGAGTGTCAAGCTTCTCCTTTCGGATAATTCATTATATCATTTCGTTGCGAATGGGTCCGGGAGAGTAATTCCATAATTTTGGTGGCTAGCGGTCATATGAGTGGTTGATATTGTGTGATTACCATTCTGGGCATGGCGTGCAGGCAGCGATGCCGTGTTGTCATGTCAGCACAGGAGGCGACAGTAGCGCCACCATGGTCGACCAGTAGCCGCACCATAAGCAGACAAGGACGCCGTTGGGCTAGGGTCGAAACTCGAAGAGTATGTGGTGAGGGCGATGTTACAGTGGAGCGGTTCGATCGGTTCGATAGGATCCCTCGTTTTGCAGCCTGTGCAGCTGAGTCCTGCACCAGCGCAGTAGCAGAGTCGGTGCATCCTTGGGTGGATGAACGGTGTCCCGCGGGTGGATAATTTCGTGACTGCGGGTGGATGATTCGGTGTCCCCGTGGGTGGATGATTTGGTGTACCGGCCCCCACCCAGTTTTAATTTGTATTGGAACCCCGGGACCCCTCCCAAGTTTTATATTTGGGGGAACAGAAGGGTCCTGACACCCCTTCCCCCTCCCCCGTCCAAATATCTTCAGCCCTGTTAAAAATTTGTTTTTTAATTTAATATTCTGCACCGCAAAACGTCTGCTTTCGTTGGTTGGAGGCCTGTAATAAATTAGTAGCGCCGTCTTTGCATTGAGATGTGCCAAAATAGCGCATCACTTACAACTGCTGGCGCATAGTAAACAACGGGGCGTGGGAGGCGGTAAACGTTTGAGTTTGCAGATTCAGCCAGTCCGCCTAGACTGCATAAACCTTTTGCCTGACGTTGTGGAAGAAAAATAAGCATTTACGGGAATCGATCAACATTCGGTTTTAAAGTTTAAGATCGAAGAGCCCTGCAGGGTGTGCTCCAGCTGCAACCTTAACTGCTAACAGCCTCACGTAAGTCACGTTGACGTGCTGGTACTTCAAGCCGAAGGAAGATTGCGTGCCTGAATCACTAAAAAAATGTTAATGTCGCTATTCCATCTGAATAATAATAATATATTTATATAGAAAGTTCAAGAAATGGTACTCAGATGGATCCAGTGGGCGGGCCTAGGGGCCATTGCCCCCCTCAAGCTGCCGGAAATCAAGTAAAAATTTAATATTTTCTGAAATAAAAGAAAAAAGTAATATAGTGGATGCTGCTTATAGCGATCATGGTTAATATTCCCAGCCGCATATAACGCCCAAGATGGCACAGTACATAATTTCCTGTGCTAAAACATAAGCAGAAACTCTGTTTATAATGCTCACACTTTGGTTACAACACCTAGTTCAGTGAGCGCTAAGTCATCTAAGATGAGTTCAGTGCACGTTAAGTCTTTGTATGACCCACTCCTGCTGGCTTTACACATGTAAATCAGCCGCGCCCCGCAGTGCTTCGTTTTTTGCAGCAGATGTTGAGGCAGCTTATGATGGATGATTTTGTTCTATGAATACCTCAGTTGATAATTAAATGTCTTTTTCTTTTGTTTAAGTGTCCATATTTGGAACTTTGGATGAAGTGCTCATCGGTTATTATGCCCAGAAATGCTTGGTCCCAGGTGGGCTTTATAAACGGTTTCTACTATACTTTGACTTCAGTAGATAGGTACTTTTACAAAGGAAAGTTTTTTAAATCGGCTATCAATGCACAAGCATTCAAAATCCGATCCGTTTTGAGAATTGTGTGAGACTGAAATTTGGTCCCCGAAAACCACCCGTTTTAGTTCTGACTACAGATAGGTTCCACTTTTTTGACAGATTGAGATCTGGGGTAGGGTAAACTGCTGTAAGCAGACACATCCTAACCTGAGACTTGAGACTTAAATTGTTATAAATATAAATGATACTGAAACACTAAAGCACCTTGTGTCTGTCAGTATTATCTACATTGTGATAGCATGCAAAATCTGAAGTTAGGATAGGTCCAAAGTTTGACCTCTTACTGAATCAGGGCATTGAAAGTTGAAACAGAACTGTTGAGGTAGACAGGCTTATGTAGGAGACAGGCTTATGTATGTCATGGTTGAGTAAAACATTTGATTACCTATTGGTATTCTTAAATGGGTTGGTATAATTTACATTGTCAATATAAAAAGTCTGGTATTATTACATGTTTAGCATTGCAATTGTTTGCCCTATCTGCAATTTAAGTTGTACATTTGATGTATGTAATATGTAATATGAGTAGAAGGTCTTGTTGTCTATAGTGTTTGCAAATATTACAAATATTGGCCCATTGACAATGACACCAGAAACTAGGAAATGAGCTACTTTGGCCTGCTCAACACAAAGTCAATTGCAACCAAGCTTAAGGAGGTTTGGCCTGGCACAGGGTGGCTATGTCATCCATTGTGTGGCACATCCATATAATATTCCTCCTAAATCCTACCTGGCACAGGTTGTAGGTAAAGTTATACCCTGAGTTGGAATTGCATTACTGGGTGTTGGATTTAGGTGTAGAGGGCAACAAGAGGAGATAGCATTAATATAATTTTTAAAGAGGAATACCATAGTTTGAAAAGATTTAATATTTTAGGGATTAAACAAGAAGTGCTAATATTTATGTTTATTCCTTCTCTTTGTAGTATATAATTTTGTAAGAAATGTGTGACATTGCTACTGTGTTCCTTGACCCCATGGTTGATTAGCTGTCAATTGTTTTTTATTCTGGATTTTACAGGCTGACCATCTGAATCACTGGCCAGCAACTGGTGATAGCTGGTGGACATTGCTGCGAAGCCATTGTGCTGTGAAGTGTGTGAACTATTGAACGATGGAGGCACTGGTGTCAGAGCTATCGGGCAGTCTTCAGGTGGATACTGAACCAAGGGACAGTGACACTGGCCCTGGTGCAGGCACCAGCCCTGGTGCAGGCACCAGCCCTGGTGCAGGCACCGGCCCTGGTGCAGGCACTGACACCAGCCCAGAAGCCCACCCCAGCGCCCGCCCGGACCCCGACACCGATACAGATCACCGGCTCACCCAGTACAAGAACGTGGCCCGCCTGAGTGAAAGCCAAGACGCCCGACGCCAGCAGCTGCTGCAGCGACAGAAAAGGTCAGTCTCTCATCTGGTCTAGTCCCCTGGCTCCGCCTTTATCATGAGTGTTTAAGGAAGTGTGCCTCTCATATCGGTAATGTGGAGTTGTTGGCACTGGTCTATAGAACAGATTTTTATGAATTTAGCCATTACTTCCTTCTCCCAGATTTACTGTAGTTGCTGAGGTATTTCAAATTCGCCAAGATCAGTATGGCTTCACTAAATTATCGGTATTTGCCAGAGAGATTTTCGCTGCTAGAAGCATTGTCCTATATATTACAAGGCTAGCATATGCCGTTAGCGCTGGCCAATAGAACACAGCTCGTACGCGCTGATAGCAGCTGCCGAACAGAGTCTCGGTTACTATTTTACATTGTTCGTACGTTTTTTTTTGTCTTAGGTGCGCCATTCTGGATAAAATCTGCTTTACCTACTCTGTTTATAGTGGCGATCGTTTATGGATATAGAAGCAAAACAATATGCAAAGATAATAATTATTCGCTAGTCCAACCTTGACAGCCTATAGTACAACTGCATTTTTAGGTCATTTTGTTTTTGAAAGGACGGGATAAATCAGGAGTCATTTGTGGCTTGGGCACTGTGCAGTGTGAAAGCCTGATCAAAATGGCTGCAGTGACAAGGTCCTGCTAGTGTTTTGCTTAGTCTGTGTTGCGGTTAACGATGAATTTCTGAACCAGGCCTGATGATGATACTGACAATGATGATGATGATACTGAAAATGATTGTCATGATAAAACTCAGTGGTGGGAAACTTTCGTTACTCCGCTTCTCCGTTACTATAGACACTGCTTTTTAGAAATGGAGTAACGATCTCGTTACTTAGGTGGCGGCTGAGAGGTCCCAAACCACTCACCAAATTCGAACACAATCGGCTCTGCCGCTTCATAGATATAGAATAGGGGTGCGCACGTGCGCACGTGAAGAGACTTGTGCGCACCCCTGACTTGTGAAAAAGCGGCGGCTGAGTGGTCCCTAACCACACATCAAATTCGAACATTCGAATATTCAAACATCAGCCCAGCCTTTTTTTTCTTTTTTTCAACTTAACACCTTCCAACACCCCTCACGCGGCATGCGCCACGCGCAGTGGTAGTCACCCACGTGAGTCGGCACTGGTATCAAACAGGGTAGGCTGGATGGGGGTGCTCAGCAAAGAAGCTCGCTTGTCAATCGGACGTGCGGTTGCAAAGATATAAGCTTCTCAAAAGCGTCGCCACGGGTCGGGTCGCTCATAATCATATTTTTTCCCATATATACCACGTATAGACGACCGAGCGCGAAGCGCTCGGTCGTAATAAGACATGAAATGTTTTCTGACATTATACATTTGGGAAGAATGCTTAAGCAAAAAGAAATACATAACTATTTTCCATAGTTGCGCAACTCACAAGGCTGCAATTACTTGATTTGGTACGTAGTGGTGGCGGACTCGTCAATGTCATTTGTTGGAATCAAACTGAACTTTGAACGATGATATTGGGCGACTGGGCGCGAATTAAAAGAGAGAGAGGGAGAAAAAAACGGATTTCGTGGCGCCTATCAAATCTGATTGTGTGCTTACTCACATCGGGCATGTGGAGTTGTTGACACTGGTCTATAGAACCATACTTTTCTGAATTTAGCCAGATACTTCATTTCTCCAGATTCACTCTAGCTGCTGAGGTATTCCAAATTCGCCAAGATCAGGCTGGCAGCACACAATTATCGGTATTCGCCAGAGAGCTTTCGCTACTAGAAACATTGTCCTTAACCCGCGCACCGACGGGGGTCTGAGCCAACTTCGAACCGACGGGGGGGGCGGATAACCGCCCCACAGAGATCTCGAAAACTACGCAACGTAGCGAGAAGCGGAAAACGGTGTGAGGTAGGCCGTGATGAGTACTAGAGAAAATACCTTGACTATTTTTTGATCAGGTCAAAATTGAGGTCACCAGAGGTCAAAACAGGTCAAATTTTCCCATATTTCGAGTGAATTGAGCATAGCTTCACATTATCCGGGCTAGCTCAGTAACTAACATAGCTAGGAGCGATCCGAAAAAAGCACTGCAATGCCCTTGCAAAACTCTTTCGCTGACATATCCTCATATTTGAGATAGGGTCACAGTTAGGGCTCCAGAGGTCAGTGAAGGTCAAAAGGCTTATTAATTTTATTGAAAAAGTTTTTTGATTTTTTTTAAACCAAAGTCAAATTAAAGGGAATATAGCACCTTTAACATTAGTTTTTAACTGAGATAGCCATAAAAGCCATATGAATTTATGGCTGACGGAAGGCGCAAGCCGAAACTCTATTAACTTTGGACTTGTTTTTTTTTGTTAATTTTTTTTCACCTCCGGCATTGATGAGGATAAGTTATACATAATAATATATGAGCGAATGTCTTACATTCCCTGCGAGAACAGAAGGCTAGTGCTCTGAAAACACGATTATCAAGAAAAAGTTTTTTTGCACATATCATTTGTTAAGTGGATCACGAGGAGATAGAAGGCAGCGAAGTTTGCCACCTCGTGTTAATCTCAATTCACGGCGCACTCGACTAAATACTCTAAGTACCTGATGCTATTGCCTCTATCTAGCTCAAACTAAAAGAAAACTGACCTGACCTGAGTCTAGTGTCAAGGTTCAAAGATCTATGATTTGAGTTATCCAAATCGATGGAGTTCGAAACAGACCAAGCCGGAAAACAGAATCGTTAAAACCACGGCACTTCTTACTCACAGTAGAATAATTATTATTGTACAAAAACCATATGACCTGGAGGGCACATAGGATGTTGACTTAAAGGAGGGTTCACGGAAGAAAAATACAACATGCATTCTTCTGCTTAGCTTCAAAATATTAATGAGGATGAGAACCTGCCACAATAAGCCAAGTTTGTTCGATGATAAGTGCGCATTCATGGATTTTATCCCATAGACTGTTAAGTTGTGAGGTCAACATAAATTGACACATGACCCTCACAGACACATGAACAATTTGACTTCATGAACACAGAAAACGCAGGGCCGTCAGACCCGCCGTTTTTCCGCTAGTCCTGAAATACCTGTGGGGGGATATCCGCCCCCCGTCGGTGCGCGGGTTAAATTACAACGCTAGCATATATCGCTAACGCTGGTCAATAGAAAACAGCTCGTGCGCGCTGATAGCAACTGCCGAACAGAGCCTCGATAACTATTTTGCATTGTTCGTATGGGTTTGTTTATTGTCTTTGGTGCGCCATTCTAGTAACATCTTCTTTACTCTGTTTATAGTGGCGATTATTTAAGAATTTTGAAACAAAACAATATACAAAACAGAATGTAAGAAAAAAAAAACAGACATGCATTTTATCGTATCGAATAATTAAACCAATTGCCTCTTACCGTAATAAAAAATATATTTGGCATTCCAAAAGAGTAGGCACACCCCCTTTAGCATATCAAATTTTACTTTGAACAGACAGTGTCCCTTTAACATATCAAATTTTACATTAAACAGACAGTGTCCCTTTAAACTTAAGTAGCGGAGTGACGGACTAAAGCAACTTTCGCTAAATTTGTCGCAAAGTAACAGCGTAACGAGTAACGGATCTACTTTTATGAGTTAAACGGAGTAACGAGTAACGGAAATACATGTTTTAGTAACGACGCCCGCCACTGATAAGACTAAAATGTATACTGCATGACCCATTACAACAGTGACACGCGGGATGCTGAGATCATTGCACCCTCTCGCCTCGTAATTAGCTTGACATTTGAACACTTTATTTGCACAAATGTCTACGATGACCCGACTGTGCACAAACACTGCTTAAACACACACAGTGGCTTACTGCTCTGCTTATTTGCGGCACAGAGTGGCGTGATGAATACATCCGCCGCACGGGCGCCTTCGGCTCTGACGTCACATCCTCATTCGAGTTTGTGATGGCTCGACTCGTCCGTTTAGTTCCACTCTTCAATTACGTTATCATTTTCCGCTCGTTCCCTGGTCGTGGCTATCTCCTCTTCACGTCGAACCTTTCAACCGATGAGTAGAGGTCCGCTGTTTGGGAATATCGGAGACCTACTCCGGTGTTTCACATCAGACCTCCTCCACCAATCGCCGCCCAGCTTTGTCCAGTAATAATAGCGGGCGGCCGCCTCTCCGTCGCTGTGTGGATTGCCTGCGCGTGGCGCGGCCGGCCAGCTACGGTGAGCATCAGAGATCCCCGTCGCCCGTCTGGTCCGCTTCTTGCCTCCAGCTGCGGCGGTCCGGAGTATGTCGGAGTATGTCAGTACCGACTCGGCTGTCGGCGGAGGTCAGTTGTCGACAGTGGCCGCCAGGCGGCGCTCCCCGCTCAGCCATGACAGCGATTGACAGGACCGCGCCGCCGCCGCCGCCTCGGCTTCCTTGGCGGCCTGCTGCCTTAGCCTCGGCGTCGTTCACCGTCCTCACCGATATGAGGCTGCACATGGCGACCAGCGTGAAGGTGCCCTGCACCAGGAACAGCGTCGAGTAGCCGTGCTGGCGCAGCAGCAGCAGCCGCGCCAGCAGCGGCGTCACCGGCGTGAAGAGCGCGCGCACGGCGTTCATCAGACCGAGCAGCACGCCGGCGTTCTGCGCGCCGAACTCGCCCTTGATGAGCGGCAGCTGGCAGGCGAACAGAGCGGAGCAGCTGCCGGCCAGCGGCCACACCCAGGTGCAGTAGCCGGCGGCGCCCAGCAGCGGCGCCGCCGACACTGTGCAGAACAGGATCGACATCAGCCCGTTGGCGAACACCAGCGCCGAGCGGAACGAGGTGGCGTCGCCCAGCTGTCCCCAGGCGATGTTCCCGGCCAGCGCGAACAGCGGCGAGATGGTGCCGACCGTGGCCAGCAGCCGGTCGTCGCTGATGAACGTCTGGCCGAACGTCTTCCAGGAGACCTGGAAGAACTCGAACGCCACCATGGTCGGCACGTAGCCGACCAGGAGCTGGTAGAAGCGCCGCGTGCGGAGCGCCTCGGCGACAGACAGCGGCGGCCGCGCCTCCGGCTCGGTGGCGGGACATTTCTCCGCGGCGTCCCGCGGTGGTGGAGGTCGGAGGAGGATGAGCGCCGGCAGCAGGAGGCTGGCCTGCACCACCGCCTGCAGCAGGAACACGGACGGCACGCGCTGCAGCACCTCCGGCTGCCAGAAGTAGCCGGAGGCGCCCGGCACCGCGTCCGCCGGGTTGATGTAGCCCGTCTGCACCCAGTTGAACACCACCGGGCCGAGCGCGAAGCCGCCCATGCTGACGCCGAGCGCGAGGCCGCAGCGGCGCGGGAACCAGGTGACGCACGTGAGGCTGACGCTGGCCAGCGCGAGGCCGATGCCGGCGCCCTGCAGGACACTATAGGCGGCGATCAGCCACAGCAGCGAGCTGCGTACGGCCAGAGACGACAGAGAGGTGCCGAGCAGCAGCAGGCAACCGCCCAGCGCTGTGGTCAGCCGCGGCCCCAGCCGGCCGTGCAGCAGGCCGCCCAGCGCGTACAGCGGACCCATGGTGATGCGCAGCACCGAGTCCAGCCACATGGTGTCGGCGTAGTCGACCGGCAGCGCGGCCGCCGCCCGCAGGTACGACGTCACGTACGTCGTCAGGTTGCCGATGCTGAAGCAGCTGCCGAGCGCCAGGCAGACACAGAAGCAGGAGGCCAGCACGCCCACGGAGGAGGCCCAGGAAAACCGGGATTCGGACCCGCTTGCCCCTTCGCAACCGTTTGTACCCGCCTCCGGAAGAGACACTCGAGCTGGCCTCAGCACCATGGCGCGTGCTGAGAGCTGGCCGCTGCCGCGAGGCGACTCGCCACCGGGGCGGCGGCGGCGGCGGCGCGCACGGCCGCGCAGCCCGCTGTGCCGTGCCCAGCCCTCCGATGCAGGCCGTACCTCTCCCGGACCACCGCTTTGGCCTTCCAGTTGGTTAACTAACTTCAATTGGTGTTTACATTGGATCCGGAAACATGAAGTTCAGCGTCCATGGCATGCTTAACGATACTTATTTTGTAAAGAAAAAGGAGATGTTTCACAACGAATATGACATTAGATGTGAGTGATCTATGTTTGTGAAAGTTCGTTGAAATACAAAGTATCGTTTCGAAAATAATTTTGCCTAAAGTTGAGCCCATTTTTTAGAGCAAATTGAGAAATAGTAAGCATGATATTGCTCGAAGTCAGGAATGCTTACATGAAATATGAATACATGTGAACCAAAATTTTAAGCTCACAGTGCCAAAATGTTTGATTATTTGCATACTTCCGGTTGCATGAAGGTTGTTGGTAATATTTATTTATTTATTTATTGAACATATCAAACATATCCATTGTACAAATTGCGTGGATATAATAACACGGTCATGATAGGCAGGAGCGTCGCCACCAAATTTGGCATTGTGAGCAGACAGTAAGGTGGTTCCGCTTCATCTCATCATCCCGTAGGGTTAACTGAACAATATTGTTTAATCTGTGGGGACGGAAGCGACTTCCTCTTGGTGCCCCCCCCCTTCACCCTCTGGTGTATGTCCATATAACTCATATATGACTACGTAGTTATGGCGCCACGTTTTCAAAGATGTCTTGAAATCATCCTCACGCTCACGTGTTGGACATGTTGGTGGGCCATTCAACAAGCCACATTCCCATTTACGATTCTATTCCTACGCTATGGCAACAAGCACCGGTCAATGGCGGTCGCACTCACCTGGCCAAAGTATACAGTCATTGTGTGCTGGTCGAATGCTGGCACCTGGTAGCCTCTGGGGAGTTGCCAACTGAGCCAGTACCAGCAGTTGCTATGAGGGATCGCGTTCTCTTGTATAACATGACTGCATTTGTCATGTGCTAGTATAACTGTTGAGACTTGATGCGTTGTACGGAGCATCTTAGTGGGTGTCGCCACGCATTCACCATTGCTGAAGACGTTTCCGTTTCATTTTTTCCGGAGACGACATCGTGAGAATGATGGGCACGACAGTGGGAAGAAAATAATTTCCTTCGAGCTTGAGGTATGGGGTGACGCGGCTGACGCGGCCAGTGGTTTCTGCGTCAGCAATCGGTAATGCTCACGGTGGATTTGTGACGAGTTTCGACAGCGTATGATTGACAGAATGACAGTATTGATTGATTCCATGACAGATCGACCAACCCATAACACCCTACATCTCACATTACGATTAAACTGCTTTTAGAGGGTTATCTGGGCCGTGGATTCACGCTGCGAAATTTGTAGTACCATCCGTCGAACGGTTTTTGAGTTATAGCCTCAGGCATTATTCGATTTTCCTCAAACCTTCCAATTTCAGCGGGCGATATCTCCCATAAAAATTATAGGAGCATTTAAACCAATATATCATAAGAATCATCATAAACCATAGATTTATGTGATAAAATAGTTTTTGAAAATTCAAAATCTTTGAGATTTTAAAACGCGATTTTAGGTAAAATCACGTTTTTATGTAATGTGGCCACTACAAATTATTATGTTTTTTCTTGCCAATGTTAAGTTTAGTATATATGCCTTCGATGGTAAAAATATTGGAGATAGACTTTTTCTCTAAACATTTCATCTATATTTTTGATTTTGGAAAAATACTGGTCACCAGCACGTATTTGATAACAACTTTGCACGTAATAGTGCTAGAGAGCGTAACTGAATAGCACTTTATTTGCCTGGTCGATATGTATCAAATGATGCATAACATGACCCCTGGCAGGTTTCTTTCCTTTGACCAAGGTCACAAACAACATTATTTACTTTAAAATCGCGTATGTAAAATTCAAATTTTGGAATTTTCCAAAATATGTTAGCCTCAGCCACCCTTTAATTATAGTTATGATATATAGGCGGCTTTATATGACTCATATTATTTAGATGGGAAATTTCGCACACTGAATAATCGGGTTTTGTGCAATATCGAAAAGATACCTAAAGCTATAACTCAAAAACCATTCAACAGACGTGGCAGAAAATTAAACAGCGTGAATTTACGGCCCAGATAACCCCCGAAACATATTTTCATCGAACGATGAGAAATAGAGTGTAATGTTTGGTCGATCTGACATTGGCTGAACCGGGCGACCTCAAGTCACGTGACCTTGAGGTCAAGGAGAAACTTGCCATGGGTCATGTTATGCATCATTTAATACATATCGACCAGGCAAATAAAGTGCTACTCAGTTACGCTCTCTAGCACTATTACGTGCAAAGTTGTTATCAAATACGTGCTGGTGACCATTATTTTTCAAAAATCAAAAATATAGATGAGATGTTTAGAGAAAAAGTCTATCTCGAATATTTGTACTATCGAAGGCTTATATATTGAAGTCATTGCAGGCAAGGGAAAACATCATAATTTGTACTGGCCACATTATAAAAAGCGTAATTTTATTTAAAAATGCGTTTGAAAATTTTAATTTTTTTAATTTTCAAAAAATGGTATATCACATTAACATATGGTTCATGATGATTCTTATGATATATAGGTTTATATGACTCCCATAATTTAGATTGGAGATATCGCCCGCTGAAAATGAAATATTTGAGCAAAATCGAATAATGCCTGAGGCTATAACTCAAAAACCGTCTGACGCACGAGGCTGAAAATGCCACAGCTTAAATCTACGGCTCAGATAACCCCTGAGATATAGTCTTATTGAAATCTGAGTTATAGTGTGTTATTTCGAGATTTTGTTGGTCGATCTGTCAGGGAATGCCCCATTTCCCCAGTATAGTAGTCCATGTCATCTAGACATCGCTCCTCAATCAGGGGCGCAGCCAAGGGGGCATTTGGGGCAAATGCCCCCCCCGTCGCGGCTCAGAGGGGCCATCTCGGGTCTGAAGGGGGCCCATCTCGGGTCTGACAGGGGCCCATCGTGGACTCGTGGGACCCTCTGTCG
>VOPJ01000618.1:0-12888 GCA_014673585.1 Semibalanus balanoides
TTTTCGTACCCGACGAACCAACCCTTGCTGTCGATGTCGCCGCAGTGTTCCTTCTTGGTGAACTTGCCGTAGCTGAAGGCGGCAGTGGCGGTGCCGACCAGCAGCGCCAGCAGCAGCGCCGGCAGCAGGAGACGCGGGGTCATCCTGGGGGCACGGCGGGAACTGGACACTGCGGCGCGTCCACCTCCACTTATCAGCTCGGTCTGGGTAGCTTTCACCGGTCAGCCGGTCTGCCTGGTGGCGTTAAAAACTGGGTTGCAGAATTTCGAACAAAATCCTCCTTGTATGTATGGACAGGCACGTAGTAAGAAGGTGGCGGGAACGGCTGCCCCTCCCCCTCCCCCTGGAGGTCAGGGGCCCTTTTCGGCTTGTTGCTCAAGACGGAAAGGGCCGACGAGACCGCGCGAAGCGCGGTATCATGGGCTATTAACCCTATTCCTGGAGGGATGAAAAGTATACGAATCTGTCCGGGGGGGTGGGCTTTAATTCCGGCCCCCTTCAGATCTCGGCTGCCATAAGAGCTAGAAACATGAAACTTGGTATGTGGTTAGGGTCGACAATGAACTCTATTTTGTCAAGTATTGGTGACCTTGGGTCACTATCTTCAAGGTCAAATGACGTCATCAAAAGTCATATTTTTCAAAACATGATATTTTCAGGAAACCTTGCCATTATCTCGGAAAACTGTAGCAGCTAGGAAGAATCCGAAAAAATACTGTAAAGCTGTTTTAATTGTCTTTTGCCATCGTGGCATCATAAATGACCTCAGGTCAATGGTTTGGGCTGTAGAGGTAAAAAAATGTTAAAAAAACCCGATTTTCAGCCAAAATTTGCTCGTCAATCACTTGTTATCTAAAACATATAGAGCACTTATTTTGATACCATCGTGTTTCTCTCGTCATTGCGGTTTGAATCATTCCAATTTTGTCAAATAGAAAATTTGACCCCGGGTCAAGGTCAAGGTCAAGGTCAAAGTAACATAAGTCAGTCAAACTGCATATCAAAAGATACGTATTGACGAGACAAACGTTTTGAGACCATTTGTGAGTCTCTATGGTGTTCCTGTCACGAGTTATTGAAAGAAAAGTATTCGTGAACTTGAATGACCTTTCAAAAGGTCACGGACTAAAAATTCATCCTTTTCCTCAAGAAGGGCCTAAAATAACATAATACTGAAATAATTGGATTGATACAATGTGTTAAATCCTTGTTTTTCATTTTTGAAAGGTAAGGAATATTGGAAGGTAAGCGTTTGACCTGACATCAGGCCATCAAATATTTATATATCAACCTGAAACTTTCAAAACATATTAACTGGCTCTTACATATTTTCCGGCTTTTATTAACGTCATGAAATTTAAAAAAAAGTATCATTTTATGAAAAATAAAAGTTTTCACAATATTCGGATTTCAAAATTCAAAAATTTGAGATTTCGAGATTGCCATCTGAAAGAAAAATCAATTCTCTACCGATGACTGTTTTCACTAACACTTCCCTTCAACACACAACTCTCCACAAGTGCTTAACCATGCACATATTTTGTGTCAAAACGGCCGAAGACGCCCCCTTAAAAACTGTCTTGGACCCCGTCCTAATTATTTAATTTGGAGGAAAAGTACACTATTAGATGCGCAATGAAACTATAGGAAAATTCATCAAGTTTGAAGATTGTGGGTTGATTTATGAATTAACTGTACGCGAAAAACCTCAAGGAGGGGCCGATTCACCCCTCCCGACAGATAAATAGGGTTAATTACACGAGCACTGAGGAGAGGGGTATGCCACTAACCGCCCAGAAGGGGGAGGCACTTAGTGTCCGCCCCCCCTGTGATCTCCAAAGCTAAGAGTTTAGAACGGTTGAAAACTTACAGGGTAGGTTAGGTGCTCGCTAGTGAATGGAACATTCTCTGGACCAATTCAGGACCCTTAGTCATATCTTAAGGCAAGAGGTCACGAAGGTCAAATTGGGCCAAATATCACTATTTTTGGGATTTCACCTCTGTGACGTCACAGGTAAACAGCAATGTGTCTGAAGTTCTGTTTGGGGATGAACATTGACATTAACTACCAAATGGCGTTTGAATCGCTTCAATCTGACTGTTTGTTCTAAAGATATCGCTTTGCCGACCTCGATTCTGGCCACCATTTTGGGATTCAAATCCATATAACTCAAAAATTGACCGACCGATTTCGATTATTTTTACATCAAACGATTTGCTATTGTTTTGCCGTAAATGTCGCACAAACACCACTGCCCTGCGCCGCTTCGTTTTTTAGATATTTACGAAAAACTTGTGAGGTGCACTTAAGTGCTCCCCTACAGTGCGCGTGTTAAAACGTAATATTCACTTTTTCCCACTACAAAGTTACTGCTTTAAATCGACAGACGAGCCCAAAATACATTGTAAATTGATCACATTTTGCATAAAACTTGCTAACCAAAAGATATGTCATGAGTTAAAGTTGATAAGCGCTCCACAGTTTTAACGACCGGTACTTGTAAGTACTTTTGGTCCTCATCAAACTGCAGGATTTTCCCGCAGTGCTTTTTCACGCAAAGAAGTGAAAAATATATTTTGCGTTCTGCCTTTTGTGATTATTTGTCCGCCGATCCTCTCAAATCAATATCCATTTGAATGAAAAGGTAACCAAATTAACAGTTCCCGAAGTGTTTTTACGTCGGCCTTGTTAGTGGTTGCGACCCTCATTTTTGTTTTAATTGCTTCATTTGCTTTAAACATTAGGAGTTTTGTATAATTTCGTCTCTGGCTGAATATAATACTATGATTTATACAATCATAACCACGAATCATCCCCCCTAAAAAACACAGACACATACAAAATGCAAACTGGCAGTTACATCAGAAGCTCATCCAGGGGCGTAGGAACTCATTTGAAGTTGGGGGGAATGCATTTTGAAGTCGATTCATTCCATGCAACGTCGATAGGTGTAATGTTAAAATCCGAAAATGTTGGGGGCAGTTGCCCCCCTGGCCAATAGGCTCCTACGCCTATGAGGTCATCGATGCGCTTGGACGCCGACCTGTTTAGTGTAAGCGATTTGTTTAATTGACTAATCAGGGACGTTGTTATGCTTCTTGGCGCACTTACTTTATTTCTGGTCCTATGATTTGTTTACATATAGGACGTGGGGAACGATCTGGCGCAGGGGCAGGATTCCTGTCTTCTGTGCCGGTGACCCGGGGTCAAATCCCTGGGTGGGTCCGGCGGAAAACAAGTCGACCGGCCCCCATATAATAACCCTCGGAACAGGGGGGGTGAGGAGTTCCAGCACCATGATCCAAAAGAGGATAGCGGTGCTTGGCCACAAATCAAACCTATAGGACGTAAGGAAGCTTGGAAGACGAAACGTTGTCAGTGACCCTACCCACCCTCGTGAACTTTCTTGTACTTGCCTTTAACCCGTATTACTGTCGGGGGCCGAATCGCCCCCCCCCCCTTGAGGTTTTTCGCGTATGGGTCATTCATAACCTCAACTCAGAACCTTCAAACTTGCTGGCTTTTCCTTAACATTCTCATTGCACATGAATGGTGTTACTTTTTTTCTCAAATTGAATTATTAGGAGGGGTTCAGGAGCAGTTTTTAGGAGGGCGTGTTCGGCGTTTTGACACAAAAACTTTGCATGGTTAAAGGAAATAATAGCAGCTTTAACATTAGTTTTTTTAACTGAGATAGCCAGATTGTCCGGGTGTGGCTGAGAAACACCGCAAATCCGAAATTTTTCCCTCCAAAGCGACCCTAGTTGCGTGAGTTTCAACGCAAAAACCGTTGGTCATAAGTTGTCATATTTTCAAACGTCACAAATCCCGTGACGTTTCGCATACGTCATCAGTAGTTACTCCACTGTGATTGCCACAGGCACTTCGCTTTTTGAACCCGTCCGCCAGTATTTCAGTTACCTTGCGTCCGCCCCGACCGCTTACCGACGGTCGGTCAGGCGCTCGGCACCACTATAGGTTCACGTATGCGTGCCCCCACGTCCCTAACCCGGCCGCGAGCGAGCGCCGGTCGACCCAGCCAGTCGCGTTTCACGCCTACCGGAGCCACCCTCGTGCGGTGCCGGCACAGAGCTTGTACTGGGCGGCGCAAAGTTTGCCGTTTCGATGCCTCTTGTGACGACACAACTCGCTTTGGTGACGCAAGAATTGGTGTGACGTCACATGTAAACATATTGACTATTTTTTCAATTACAACAAATTTTGACTTTTTTCGCAAAATGAATCCAAGACCGGTAGTCAGGGCATTCTTCTCCATCATTCTACATACTTTTCCCTCAAGGTGCTATATTCCCTTTAAGCACACCCCCCCGCCCTGCCGCATCCCCCCCCCTCCCCCCTCATGGAGAGTTGTGTGGTTAAAAGATAAGTGTTTAGGAAAAACAGACATCGGTAAGAAGAATTGATTGTTTTTTTCGATGGCTATCTTGAAGATTTCAAAATTTTTGAATTTTGAATCCAACTTTTTTGAAAAAACTTTTTTTTTTTCAAATAATGATCGCAAGTTTTTAATTTCAAACGTTTAGAAAAAAAACGGAATGTCATGTGAGAGAAAACATGAACAAATAAGTATGTGTTTTGAAAAGTTTCAGGGTGATATCTAAATATTTGATGAACCTATTCAGGTCAAATGCTAACTTCCAATATAAAGTATATGGTTGGAAAATAAAACGAAGGGTTTAATACATTGCATCGACCAATTAAATTTTCAGTATCAACATGTCATCTAGGCCCTTCTTGATGAAAAATATGAATGTTTTTAAAGTTCAGTGACCTTTGAAAGGTCATCTCAAGGTCCAAACACATTTTGTCAATAACTCGTGAACCAAGAAACATCAATAGAGATCAAAAATGTGTCTCAAAAATGTTTGTCTCATCATACGCGTCCTTTTGATATCATTTTGATCGACTTAGACACCTTTGGACATTGACCTTGACCTTGCACCCGGGGACACAATTTTCGATTTGACAAAAGTTGATATGATTCGAACCGCAATGACCGAGAAAACACGCCATGGTAAAAATAAATGATATATATATACTATAGATAAAAAGTTATTAACGAACAAACATTGCTGAAAAACAGGTTTTTTTAACATTTGTTGACCTCTACAGTCCAAACCATTGACCTGAGGTCAATTTATGATGCCTTACGGGTGGTAAAAAAACCATTAAACCGCTTTTAACAGCGATCTTTTTAGGATTCTCCTAGCTTTGCCATAGTTTCCGAGCATAATGGCAAGGTTCTGAAAATATCAAGTTTTGACAAAATTAATTTTGAAATGACGTCGATTTGACCCTGAAGATAAATGACCCAGGTCACCAAAATTTTTGACAAAATATAGTTCATTGTCGACACTTAGTCACACACAAGGTTGTCATGCTCTTCTAGCTTCTTAAATGGCAGCGGAGATCTGGAAGGGGGGCCGAATGAGCCCCCCGACAGATTCGTATACTTTTTCATCCTCAGGAATAGGGTTAAGTTTTTCTCAACTGACAACTTTGAATAAGTTTAATAATTGTAATGTGATTGCTTAAGTTTAAATAAAATCATTATTATACCGTAACCGAAGCTTAAGAAATTGTTGTTACAAATATGTGAATATTTCCCTTTAAAGAGTCGGAAGACCACGCGAAACGTGATCTTTAGAGAGTTTAGAGCACTTATGAGACTGTTTAGGGCCACTAGGGCCCTTTCGAGACCAGAGGGCCCCTTGGACGTTCAAAAGAGTCATTTGCATGTCAGAGGGGCCCCCGGCCATACTGAAAGGGCCCTGAGGGGTCAGAGGGGCTCCTGACCATACTAAAAGGGCCCTGAGGGGTCAGAAGGCCCCTGAACACGTCGAATATGCTTTTAGCTGGCACAGATGGCCCCTAGGCAGGTTGGAGACTGGTATATACCTACCTATGAACTACATTATATGAAACTCATTAAAGCAAATGCATTTGGCTAGCTAATATGTGTGTTTGTTTTTTGTAATGCTTAGTTGAAAACGTCTGTGACACTGATCATTACATGCTTCAGTCCATAAAGTAACCTTTTACATACTTTTTACATGTTAGTTTCGAGCGTGGGATGTCGTTTTCGGCAAAAGTTCTTGATATTATATTAGCCGTTTTCACGATGGATTATTTTGCGCGAAATGTCTTAAAACATTTTAAAATGTTTTAAAACATTTGGCGCAAAATAATCCATCGTGAAAACGGCTATTGTTCCATATTTTAGGTCCCATGCACGCAAAAGTAAAAAGTTTATAATTTTTGGTTGCAAAGTTTGTTTGAAAGTGATTATCTTGCCTTGTACTATGTTTAGGTTGTGTTGCTGGTTAAATGAGGTATCTTATTGCTGCTGGTAGTTAATTTAATAGATACCTATGCATAATCGGATGAATTTGCAAGTGTGTTATTGACACTGATCATTACACACTTCTGTCCATAAGGTAACCCTTTTACATACTTTTTAAATGTTAGTTTCGAGCGTGGGACGTCGTGTTCGGCAACTGTTCTTGATATTATATTGTTCAATAATTTAGATCCCATGTATGCAAAAGTAAAAAGTATATAATTTTCAGGTTGAAAAGTTTGTTTGAAAGTGATTAACTTGCCTTGTGGCTTGTACTATGCTGAGGTTGTGGTGACTGGTTGAATGAGGCATCTTTTGATTGCTGCTGGTAACTTAATTTAATAGATATCCTATGCATAATCAGAAGAATTTGTAAGTGTGCTATTTCAATGAACTTTAAGGTACAATTGTATTTTTTTTTAAATTGGATTTTAAGCTTTGTGGGAGGAAGATGTCCTTCTATTATTATCATGGAATATCTTTTGCAATATTATATTTTTGGATTTGACATAATAGTGTGAGCCCCATATAAAGCAGCAATAGTTTATAAGTAAGAACAAATGAGTGAATAATACAGCTGCAGGAGTTGTACTTTGGTAACGTATCGTCTCGTTCTGGCTCTAAATTTCTGCTACTTATATTTGTGATGCAGTTTATGTGAGACGCAAACTTCATGTCATAGTCAATGAGTACCCCGAAATATTTAATCGTTTTCATCATATTAATCTCAACACCAATAATATTGACATTTATTTTGATATTATCTTTACCTTTTGTATATATTTCAAGCAAGGTCTTTGTAGTGTTCAATGTAAGGTAGTAAGGTTCCAACCACTCTGATATTTTTGGTAAAGCTATGTTTATTATATTCTGGGGCGATTCTGGATTATGATGCTTGAAAATATTGCAGTATCATCTGCATAAATAAAAAAAACTGGCATCCTATATCAAGATCAGCTAGGTCGTTAATGTATATGATAAACAAGAGAGGACCAAAAACCGATCCCTGAGGCACTCCTATATTAATATTTATCAATATTAATATTTCTCAAATTGGCCTTGACCCCATCAACAGACACAGGCTGTGTACGCTTTATGAGATATGATTTGATAATTTGAAGTGCACTTTCTTTAACACCACATTTGTTTAGTTTCTAAAGTAGCACATCTTGATCAACTGTATCGAATGCTTTGCATAAATCTAAGTAAATTCAAACTACATATTCGTTGTTTTCAAAAGCTTTAGTGATAAAATCCTGAATGAGCATGATGGGCAAGTAGGTTGAATGCTTACTTCGAAAACAGAACTGTCTGTCTGTGAGGCGGTGGTACATCATTTCTCTTGGGGGTCTGCAGTACAACCCAGATCTTACGGTGATCACTCGAGCTGGGAGCACCGTGAATAGAGTTTGCGTGCTGGTCGACCGAGCAGGCACGTGGAAAGAGAAAGAGCGCAGCAAAATTGAGGAATCATATTTGGAGTTTTTCCGAGGATATGCATCAGATAAGGTTAACTATTTCAGAATCATGTTATTTCAGCTCATTCTTGATTAGATAGGCTCAATTGTGCTCAGTGACCTATGGAAGGTCAGCTGAGGTCATCAAAGGTCACCAACACTTGTTTGTCAATCACTTTTGATATACTACAGATAGAGACGTGCCATCACTGTGTTTGTTTCGTTAAGTCGCGTCGCTATGCAATATGACCTACATGGATCACCAAATGACCTTGACCTTTGGCCAAATTCAGTTGACCTAACGCTGTCACCATTGATATGTGTCGAAGCGTCTTGACTAGCCAAACATGATGGTTGAAATATTATGTATATATGTATAATCAATGCAAAGTTATTCGCGAGCAACTTTTTGGAAGAAGATATCATCGTGACGTGACCTTCGGTGATCTCTAAATCCTAAACTTTTAATCTGAGATATAATTTGAAAACGCATTGATTATGGTATTTTTCAAGAATTGTTATCGTCTCTTCTTAGCTATCATAGTTCCCAAGATATTTGAGGGTTTCTTGAGCAGTCCTAAAACTGGAAAAAAATGACCTTTGATGACCATTGGTGACTTCAATGTTGACACAAGCTGCACAAATAGAACACTTTTCGACATAATTTGTACGGGCTATCGAGCAGTGTTTTCGGATTGCAGCTACTCCCTTTAGTAGGAGCCGACTGTAAAGTTCGACATGGCTGAACTTTTCCTTGGCCTAGCCACCTCACAGCCATGGCATCGCAGCCACAGCCAGACACAGCCACTCCGAAATGTAAATGGCTGGCCGCTGGCCAGCCGTGAGGATTTTTGTAAATTCATATTATGTGTTAATTTTTAGTCTACTGATATCGCAACACGCTAAGGCTTCTTTTAACCATGATTGGTTTGATAATATTGATACAAAACAAAAACAGAAAATCCCCAAGTAGACTATGCAGCCACAGCAGTAGCCACAGCCATGATCTATATATATTTTCAAATCCAGCCCATCCCATAAGCCGTGAAGTTCGGCCAGCTATGGGGATAGCCGCCACATGTAGACCTCTAGAGCCGAGAACGAGGGGTAGCGTTTAGACCCCCCCCCCCAGTCACGACGAGGATGCTGCAGAGCACCGGCACAGCGCGGGTTAACTTACCGGCACAGCGCGGGTTAACTTACCAAAAAACTGCACTGCAATGTATGTAAAGATCAAATGTAGTTTTCGATATGTTACACTTCATGTGCGTTGAAATTGACTCAGGTTTGTTTGGTGGGATGGGGATCTGGGAGGGGGCGCTGTATTCAAAGTCTGCGAGCGTCAGCAAATATATGAAACTGCTCATTGTAACAATTGTGTCTATGCATCTATTTTTACAGCAAGTTGTATTATTGTCTCTGGGGACGCACACACATTACAAACGTCAAATAACATAAATAGTTTATTCTGTACATAGTCACATCCACTGGCACATAGAGCTGGCACGCATATTTACATGCAATATATTTACATCCTTGGCGATGCGAAAAACTGAGCAGTGAGCATGGCAGGGCAGTAACAAGGCAGGCTACAATTAAACACTTAATGGTGTTATACACAACCATGGGATGTCAACCTTATTCATCAAACAATGCACATCCCAATCTATAAACAAATAATACTTTCAGAGCACGGCCTATGTAATGCACCTTATGCAACGCATCATTTACAGCAAGAACGCGACAAACATTGCACGGCTAATTTGTTAAAAAAATTGTCACCGATAACAGCCTCGGCGTCATGAAGATAACTCCCCAGATGACGCAGGTATCAGACGGTGACAACTGAGCTGATTGACAAATGAAATCAAAGCGTGCTTAAGACACAGCCTGTTGTCACCTCTAAGATAATCCTCTGAATATCCCAGACCGTTGTAAGCTCTGAGCTGAGACTGCGGCGCCTTCTCCTTCTTGCCGGCCGTCCTTGTCGCATCCTCCCGCGAACAGCGCGATCAGTAGTGCGAGACTGAGGCCTACTGGGATCAGTCGGCCTCAGACTGGGCCCGGCGGACTGAGGCCTACTGGGATCAGTCGGCCTCAGACTGGGCCCGGCGGACTGAGGCCTACTGGGATCAGTAGGCCTCAGACTGGGCCCGGCGGACTGAGGCCCTGGAATCAGTAGGCCTCAGACTGGGCCCGGCGGCGCCGGAGCGACCGGGACCGGTGCCGTGGCGACCGGTGCCAGCGCCGCGGCCACCAGGACCGGCTGTGGGTTGCTCTCGATGTATTCGGGGTTGTTGGTCGGCACCAGGGTCGGCGCCGACACGGCCGCCGTTGCGGGCTCGTGGCGGGCCGTGTAGCGGGCCTGCGAGCCGCCTAACACAGTGTCGGAGGCCGTCACGGAGCCGGAGATGGACACCGAGCCGCTGGTCCCGGCAACCGCCTCGGGATCCTTGAAGCCCTCGAGTCCGTCCAGACCGTCCAGCTCGCTCAGACTGTCGGGGCTGTACTGACTGACGCTGCCGTACTGACTACTGTCGATGCCGTACGGACTGTCGGTACCGTATTGACTGTCGGTGCTGTACTGACTACTGTCGGTGCCGTACTGACTGTCGGTGCCGTACTGACTGTCGGTGCCGTACTGACTGTCAGTGCCGTAATGACTAACACTGCCGTAGTCGCTGAGTGCATGGCCGTACTTCCCGCCGAAATCGCCGTGTGCGTCGTACTGGGAGCTGTGCAGGTACTGGTCGCCGCCGTAGCCGGCGTGGTCGTGGTGCCCATAGCCGTGCGTACCGTAGTCGTGGTGATCATCGCTGCCGTGCCCGTAGCCACCATACTCCTGGAAGCTATAGTCGTCGTCATCTTTCTTCTTGCCCTTGCCAAAGAGGCCGGCGAATAATCCGCCACCCTTCTTTATCTTAAAGAGGCCGCCGAAGAGGCCCTTCCCTTTCCTGCCGACCTCGTCATTGTCGTGACCAGGGTGGCGGTCGATGCTGCCGTACCCGTGTCCATAGCCATGGCCGTAGCCGTGTTCATAGCCATGACCTCGGATGCGGCCGTAGGCACCTTTACCACGGCCGTAGCCACCTTTACCACGGCGGTAGCCACCTTTACCACGGCCGTAGCCACCTTTATCGTTGCCGTAGTCTTCGTAACCTTTGCCGTAGCCACCTTTATCATGGCCGTAGCCACCTTTATCATGGCCGTAGTCTTCGTAACCTTTGCCGTAGTCACCGTAACTGTGACCGTGCTCGCCCGTGTGGTGGCCGTCCTCATGGAAGTCAGCGTACAATGAGTAGTCCCCGTAGCTTCCAGTATATGGCAGACTAGCTGCCTCATACCCACCCTTTTCACTCTGGCCATAACCGCCTTTCAACTGACCAGAGCCGCCCTTTGAGGGAATATAGCCGCCCTTTGAGAGTTCATAGCCGCCTTTCGAGAGGCTATAACCGCCCCTAGAGTGATCAGGATAGCCCTTAGAGTGACCATGGTTGCCCTTAGAGTGACCATGGTAGTCATAGCCGTAGTCGGGCGCAAAATCGTAGTAGATGTCACAGCCGTGACCATACTCGAAGTCGTGCGGCGCTTGGCCGTAGCCGAAACTGTGGCCGCCGAAGTGCCGGTAGCGGCCCTGATCGCGGAACGATTTCCCGCCGTCCTTGCCGTGCTCGAAGAGCCAGCCCTGACCGCCGTAATCGCCGCAGTGTTGCTTGCTGGTGTACTTGCCGAAGCCGAGGATGGCAGTGGCGGTGCCGACCAGCAGCGCCAGCAGCAGGGCCGGCAGCAGGAGACGCGGGGTCACCGGGGGCACGGCGGGACTGGACACTGCGGCGCGTTCACCTCGCAACTTATCAGCTCGGGTCCCTGGGTAGCTTTCACCGGTCAGCCGGTCTGCCTGGTGGCGCTAAAACTGGGACTGCCTGGCGGTCAGCATAACGCCGATCGGGCGGTGGACGCCGATGTTACGGGTGCGGTGACCGATGTTAAGGGGTTGCCGCGCCCTGATGTTCACACAGGGCGGCTAGTGTGGTACGCAGGCGGACGCAGACCAAGACCGCCTACCCCCCACACCTTCGACTGCACCGGGGTTTGGGCTGGGGCTGATGGTGATGGGGGAGCAGAAGCTCACTAACCCCACATCGTGAGCAGGTGTCAGTTTTGGCCAGAGGCGGTAAGAGTGCGTTTGGGTTCTCTGACCAAACTGGCAAAATGTTATCCAGCGAGATTGATTCGAACCGCTCACAGAGACACCGCAGGCAGCTTACACCTTTTCTTAATGCGAATCGGCGTCTGTTCAGCTCAGTTCGGCATATCTCATTTAAACTGACAGCAGACATGACTGACATATATGCATCTCACACCGGCGTAACACACTCCCGCGGCAAAGGGCATTACAAATCGTCAGTACACCGCGCAATGTCGATTTGTAATGCCCTTTGCCGCAGGAGTGTGTTACGCCGATGTGAGATGCATATGTTACAGTACGTATACGAAATCAGTGTAGATACAAACAAACTAGTGTTGATGCAAACGTCCTGGTGGGTCAGTATAGATGTTTACGTACTAGTACAGTTGTAAACGTCCTAGGACGGATGCATCTGTACTGACCCGTCAGTATAGTTGCATAACATTAAATGGGCTGTCAGTACGTTTGCATCAATACTAGTACATTGCAAACCGTTACTAGAATTGCAAAATAGGAATATTCTGACTGTTTGAAGGGGGGTTCTCCCATAGTAGGCAAGGTAGCTGCACCCAGTCTCTGTTAAGTCATCTCATACGATGATTTATCTGCACCCTTTTTCATTTTTTATCTTTGTTTTATATGATTCTTTGCAATCAGAATAGGCCTATTTTGGAGCAAATTTTCCAAATTTTCCAAGAAATTTTTCTTCGAAACCATAAATTAAGCACAAATAAAAAAAAATGCCTAAGCTTGCTACCTCGTCCTACTAGATTCTCGACCAGCCTGTGTATAAATATAAATATGTGTTTAAAAAAAGAGTCACAGTGGTTGCTATGTCACTACTTGTGTTTGTTATTCAATAGCCGCTTTCACGATGGAT